>CM042750.1:32408341-32441660 GCA_022496165.2 Catalaphyllia jardinei | reverse complement strand
GGAGAGAAAGAACCGTCACTTTAGGAGAATTAGAAGAATGCTCGAACACTTAACATTATTTTACGATTATAATAAGAACTATCTCTTCGATTCAGATACACTGCACATAAAGATAGCGACACTACCTTGGGGTATTTCTGTAAACCGTGCAAAAGACGCTATTATTTACTGGTCAAAACCGAACCAGTTGCTTGACAGTCATAGACTCCTCAGACAATCTCAAACCGTAATAAAACTAAAACCAAGAAGGGGGTAAATACCTGATTACTTCTGACACTCAACTTAAAACCGCTCTAAACAAGATTCCTTTTTGACAGGGCTTATTTTCAAATTACCATGATTGCCTAACGATCGTTTTCAGTCCAGAGCAACCGTTATGTAGTGGGCAAACCGGATAAGGAAAATATGGTTTTAGTATTTTCCTAACACCACTTCTTTTATAGCTCACTTTGGAAAAGAGTGATAGCCTAGGGACGAAGTCGCGCCGCAAGCGCTTATGGGATTATTTGGGGGGACGCAGGTCAAAACAAACATGGCGGAAGTTAGTGCAGAATGTCATAGCGTGGGTTGCAGTGGTCACGGCAAGGTTTCAGCAGAGCTACAGATAGCAATAAGATCGAAGTTATTGTTTTAGACGATCAAAAGTCAAGAGAATTGAAAATAATTCGAACGGCGTGTTCCGCTGTTTATTTATACGATGTTGTAAATAAATACTCGTGAATGCAGATATGGCGAAATGAGGAACAAATGGTTGAGAAATAGAAGAAACGACACCACACAAGGCCGGGAGTTCTGCAGTCTTTAATATCGCCTTCGAAAGGGAAGGGGGAAAAAAATACAACACAGGGTATTCGTATTTGTTCACCTATCCTGGTACGAGCCCCAACCAACAGGGCTTAACTTTGTTGAGCGGACGAGACGTGGTGCTGTCCTTGTGGTATAGCTACTCTTTCTTTGTTGTTTTAAATTTCTAAGATGAGAAAAGGTAACAAAGAGAGAAAAAATCACTGATAATGGCTGGGAAAATAAAGAGCGTACAAATGAGAGAAATGAAAATGAGAATTATTTCTTGCTTTGGTGATCGGACAGGTGATCGGAGAATCGTTACTTTAATTCTTTATTATTGTGTCGGTCTCTCGGACGAGGATAACTCGGTCTCTCGCATTCTCCTCTTGCATTCTCTTACCGTTGCGTTTTTGCACTATTTCTCACTTAAACTTAACCTACGGATTAAAACCTCAAGGAGGGGTTGGGGGAGGGGGTAAATAGGTTTTCGGAACGACGCATTTGGCCTTAAAAATCGCACAGATTGTAAATTTTTGCTGTAAATTGAGCAGATTGGCGGATTTTGAAAACACAGTGGATCGTGGATAAGCTGTAGTTTTTGACACGGATTACGGATTGTGCCTGTCTTATGTTCTGATCTTGGTTCCTAAACGAAATTTGGATCATAGATCTTTCTTCAGCCTTGGTCAGAATGTTTAAATGAGTTCATCCAAATTATTTATTTTTTCGAAAGAAGTTCATTTAAACTCAGGCGTTAGACTGTTATTAGATTTGTATTGTGTTGTAGTCATCAAGCATATTGCCTTCTTTACATTTGGGTGAAATTAACAGTGGCATTCACATGTACCAGTTTACTTTTGAACCTTGATGCTTCTGTTTACGAGTGTGGTTGTGGTTTCGGATCGGCGGATCTGGATACCCCTATTCACCCCACTCCTCAAGCCAGTAGCATCAAAATTTTCACTTTTTACAGACGGTCCATTTTCCAAGTTGAGAGTCACTATACCACGTCTCGTCTGCTCAGCAAAGTTAAGCCCTGTCAGGCGGGATTCGCATCTCGATGCGTGACCAAATACGAGTACCCCGTGTTGTGTTGCTTCCTTCCCTTTCGAAGGCGATATCAAAGACTGCAGAACTCCCAGCGTTGTGTGATGTCGTTTCTTCTATTTCTCAACTATTTGTTCCTCGTTTTGCCATGTCCGCATTCACGTGTATTCATTTACAACATCGTATAAATAAACAGCGGAACACGCCGTTCTCAATTCTCTTGACTTTCAATCGTCTAAAACAATGCTATCTCTAGTTCTGTTAAGAGCACGCTGTCACCACTACAATCCACGCTATGACATTCCGCACCAAATTCTGCCATGTTTGTTTTGACCTGCGTCCCCCCAAATAATCCCATAAGCGCTTGCGGCGCGACTTCGTCCCCAGGCTATCACTCTTTTCCAAAGTGAGCTATTAATGATTCTCCACGTCCCAAATTCTTGGTTTTCGCGTGACGTCAGAAAAAACTGAAATTAAAAATTTTACGTTTTTAAATTAAAAGTTTTAAGTTTTTACCTTTATCAGGTAAAAGTCATATTTAAAGATCTGTAGGCCCTTTTTCAGGTCGGTAGACCGCTTTTGTTTTGCAAATAGAACACGGTATTTTCACAATGGGTGACATCGGCATTGTTTCTGGGTAACATGTTACGTGCACGAAAATATTGATTCGCCTTATGTTTTCGAGTTCTGAGTAACCAATATGTTGAAAGAAGTGCCTATGGGAATGTTTCCAAGTTTAACAGAGAAAATAAACGTTTTCAGAGGGCCAAAGCAAACTCCAGATGTTTTCACTGGTTTCCGGCCGCCAGGTTGGAGTCCCTTAGACGGGCTCCAACATGGGCTCTACATACTAAACACTATAATTTTCAGTGATACCTTTTGCCGAATAACTCGAGTTCGGAATATCGCACTTCCCCGAAACTTTGGCTCGTTGTTTATTTATTAGTCTTCTACGATATTTCAATTTCTTGGCTTAATTTATTGAATGGTAAGCGATTTTATTTTTCACTTGCGTGACGTGAAAACCACCGATTGACCAGAAAGCTGGGAAGTATTTGAACCACAACTTTGTATCGCTGACTTTTGCCAAGTTTTGGGGTTCCCTTTGGGCCGATTAACACGGTATGACTTACGACAGGCCTAAGAAATTATTTGGGACTATTTACACGCGCACGATATTTTTACTTACGACATTCCAAAACCGCATATAATTCTACTCCACAGTTTGCATGGCATTCTTTTTAAAATCGTCCTCATGGCGGCAATTACTTTATAATTTTGAAGTAGCGAAAGAAATAAGAAAATAAATAGATATTGATCAGTCTCCTCCTCAGAAAAAGTTGTCTTCGCTTTTCTACTCGTCGGTGACTCTGATATGTCCAGGATTTCACGCTGATGAGATTCAAAGTGTCCTCATTGGTAAAAAGTCACCAAAACACACACAGTTCAGCCAAATATGAAGTAATATGAAAATGTAAAATAACCCTGCCAAATATGAAGTACTATTTAAACGATAATTGCGTTCAATCCTGGACGTAAGTGCCTGATTACTTTATTTATTATATATATGTTATTCACCGGCCGGGAGGTCCGTATTGGGAAAAGCTGTGCCCGAGGTCTCGAGTACGGCCCGAGGCCGGAGGCCTCGGGCCGTACTCGGGACAGAGGGCACAGTTTTTCTCAATACGGACCGACCAAGGCCGGTGAGTAACATTTTTATTTATTTCTAAATTCTATTTTTAGAAGGTAGGAGAAACTATTAAGAAAAACTGGAAAAGTCATGCTTTTTTTTTACACATTGTCCCATCAACGTGTCAACAAATGTACAATAAAATGAATTGGTCAAGAATATTTTTACACTGTGTGAAGTTTCGCTTTCAAAAGTCAGCAAACTTGGCGAAATGTAGAAGAAGCCACTTCAATGTTTTAAGCAATCGTAACTTCACTCTGCGCTTAGCGTAGTTGGTTACCATGACCGTGGTCAGGAGATAGGAAAATACTGCCCGCTCCCGGAACCAATCAGATTGCAGGATTCTCAGGATACCGCCCGATCATGATGAAAGGAATAAATAAATTCTTTTTAACAATTACAGACACCATTACACAACTCGAGCGTCAACTAACATGGACTTAACCACTCCCTTTTTAACACCAAGATTGGCAAACGTTCATTTTTTGCAAATGGCACATGACTATGGAACAATCAGGAAAGTAAACCTCAAGATCATATTCCAAAACACACGCCGCATCAAATCCTTTTTTCCATACAAAGATCGCTTGAACCGATCTCAGAGGTCCAAGTTCATCTATAAAGCTGGTTGCTGGAACTGTGATGCATTCTACATTGGCAAAACAAACGAAGACTCCATGACAGAAAAACAGAACATTTCAAGGCCCTCGGCAAAAGTGACCATTCATCAGCCATTTCTGATCATGTGAAAACCACTGGTCACGACATTAAATGGGATCATTTTGACATTTTAGCGTCCGGAAAAACTTACTTTTACTGCAAAATTAAAGAGACTTTGTTCATTCAAGAGCTAAAGCTTCCCTTAATGTCAATATTAGTAGTGAGAAGTTGTTGCTGTTTTAGCTGTTACTCCTCATTATGTTTGTACACGTACTGCTGCAGATCATATTTCTCAGTCTAGGTTCCAGACCTCTTATGTTTACGATATATATCTTGTTTTCAAAAAATTGTAATCGTCACTTTTGAAAATGTATGTTGACTAGCATACGAAACGTTAAGTCCTATATAAAAATGCGTTGGAATACAATGTTTATCACCGCTGTTTGTGTTATTTTCTTAATCAAGCTTTATACGAATCAGGACAGTACTACGCGAGGCCTCATTCCCCTTTGTAAACTTAGAAATCTAATATCAAAGAAACACAAAGAGCGGAATTCTACAATTGGCAATTTAATTAATAGTAGAAATATTTAATGAGTTTTCAATTTTTTTTTCTTTGCATCTGTAATTGTAGCTGTTTAGTAGATTCTAAGGATCATAATGAGAATTGCGTACTAGTTTACAGTGTGCATGATTATTATTAAAGGCACACAGTCAACTGGCGCACATGCGCATTAGATTCCATTTCATGGCTAATTTGCATATAACAGAGACGCGACCATACTTCACATCACTCTCAGAAAAAGACGGATCAGTCAATCGCATTGTGTTTTTGTTTGTGTTTTCAAGCATTGTGTTTTTGTTTGTTTGTTTATTTGTTTGAACTGTATAGTTTCTGCTTAGCAACAAAAACGAGGGAATGAAAATAACCAATCAACCTGTTTAGCTTCAAGTTTGTGATACAATTTCCCTTCACCTGCGTTTATGTCCTTAAAACATGAGCTCCCTGCATTGAGGAAGGTTTAGAATTAAATTATCTTCCGAAAACATATTTCTAATCGCTCAGTACAGGATGACGAAGACGGAGAAAAAGCGTTTAAAGCGAGAAAACAAACGAAAATGGTTGCGAAAACTTGGCATAATTTGTTATTATGTCTCTTTCAAAAAAACTATTAGTGGGTCGCAGCACCGTAAAAGCCATTAGCAATTAAGGAAACTTTTTAAACCGCTATCAATTTAAATAATCGTCTAGAATAATTATCTGTTATGATTTATTCAGGCTAAATTTATACTTAAATATCAATTTTTAAAGGGACTTCATATTTCGTTTTCCAGGGCAAATTGCCAAACTACAACTATGAAAGTTAAACGGTAAGGGTTTTGTACATATCTTAACTTTTACAGCTTGTCACAAACCAGGTAAATTAACCTTGGTAGAATAGTTGGTTAGGCTAACATGTTTTAAATTTTGTGGTTATAATGTTGATTTCAAATAGTGTTTTTAGGAAATCACACATTAGATACGTTTCATCTGGCCCAACACTGAAGGAAAATCAAAGAACACAATGGTTTGTGGGATTGATTCAAGCATTCTGACAAGGCCCGTTTACACAGGCGATTTTTGTCGCGGCAACTCGATGCAATTTTTGTCGCGCTAAAGTTACAAAAAACTGAATAGAGTCTGACTGGGATCTACCTATCTTTCAACATTCCTCAAGGCTAGATCTCATTACAAACACTCGAGGGCTTGGAAGTAAACACAACAGAACCTGATATCGAATCAGTTTCCGCTAGTGAGAAAGCCATTCAGTGGAGTACTTCACCGATCTGCACGTTCTTGAACTTTCTGTATCAAGTCATACAACCTTAACCAACCTGTGATGCCTTTTCAAATATTTGTTTCAAGCTTCACGTTTACCATTTAATCCACAGGAGCCGGCAAACAAACTCCTTAGAAAGAAATCTGTTAGAAAGCCAGTCACACGCAGATTCTCTCTGATAATTCCTTGGATTGAAGCGACGGCTGCAGAACTTGTCAGGACTAAGCGCTGGTACCGTGGGGTTTTCTCTGATATTTGGAGAGCTGCTTCGCTCATAGACCTTATCACGGTCAGTTCGACATCATCTTGACGGGCAGGCAAACCGGTCAGAAATAACAGTGTTTGCATACAAATCCGATGGCACATAATTTATCCAAAATTGAACTTTACACAATTTGTGAATCAAAACGTTAAAATTCTAGAAAGAAGATTGTATTTATCAAGTTTGAAGGATATAGCTTGGCTAGAAAACGCTCATGTAACGTTTATATTTTTCCATACATTTGTCTAGACGCGGTTCGCGGAAAAAAATAGAGACAAATGTATGGAACATTAGAAAAAATCATCAACTGAGCCTCTTCTAGCCAAGATACATCCTTCAAACTTGGTGAATATAATCTTCTACCTAGTATTTTAACGTTTTGATTCAAAAATTCAATTTTGGAAAAAGTTATTTGCCATCGGATTCCAAACCCTCGGAGGGGCGCTCAAACGTCTTCTGTTACAATAAACAATTCAAAGGCAGAAACTGACACAACGTAGAATGTTTTTTTGACGATGTAGTATATTTCGGCTGGCCAAACCAGCCTTATTCTTGTTTCAAAGTTGCCCATTGATAATAATAGTATTAGTCTGATGTTGATAAAAGTAGACTTTTATTTATTAGAAAGCCTTTAAAAGTGCAATATCACTGCCGTATTTGTAGGATGAGCAAACATCGAGCATTCCTTCATGCGAAATGGCAAGAATTCTTGTCTTTATTCATGACAGATTCGACGGAAACTCTTCCGCACGTTGGATCGGATAAGAAAAGGTAAGCCAGCCAGAAAAAACATGTACTATCATTACAGCGCCTTTCTCAGCTCTCGATTCGATCTTTTGCTGGCTTGATCCCATTGCCCGTCGTAGCTTCAACCTTTTCGGCCAACTTTCGCTTGTTCGCTTATTGCTGTATTTTCATTTTTGGCCTTCGCTTCTTCGAACCGCTCCGCGGACATCTCCATGGTCAAGGTTTATTCATACTTAGGGCCTGATTACATGGCGAATTTCAGCCCGGGCTGAAATTTCAACCTCGCCAACCGGGCTGAAATATTGTTGCGATTACATGGCGAACTTCAGCCCGGGCTGAAATATTAGTCTCGGCACCAAATATGAAATTGCGCGCGAAAGAGTCTAAGGAGAATCAGGCAGCCATATTGTTTCCTGCTTTTCAGCCCGGGCTGAAATTTTTTTTCGATTACATGAGATTTTTTCAGCCCGGGGCGCAATTCAGCCTGGGCTGAAAATCCTAGCCCGGTTTGATAAAACCGGGCTAGGATTTTCAACCCGGGCTGAATTACTCTCCATGTAATCGACAATTTGATTTTAAGAGCATTTCTTTCAGAAGCCGGGCTGGAATTTCAGCGCGGTTAGCCGGGCTGAAATTCTCCATGTAGTCAGACCTTTAAAAGAATTACACCAAGGAAGAAGCTTGGTGGCTGATCAACTCAGTAGCCAATTCTTCAAATCTGTCTAATCCCGCGAAATTCGTCTCGGTTGATTGCATAACGTCATAGGACTGTCAATCATGAGGTAAACTTTTACCTCCGGTGAAAACGTGTTCTCTCTACTCTATTTGCGCGCTATGCTTTACGACACTTTTTGTCTTTTCCATCTGTGCTCCTTACTAAATTGCAATAGCACAAAATATAAAGTACATGCATTCAACTAAAACACCAAAACAAAAAGTAATGGACAATTTGGTTGCATTTACCTGCTATGTTGTCTCCATGTACCATGAAATTCTCAATACATCTTTAGGTTCTACCTTCAATTTTTTCTGAATTTTCAATAAATTACCGCTAAAACAGTAGCCACATGTTTTCATTGCGAACTTGTTTTTATATCATCCCTAACAGTGCTTTATCACAGGAAACTTTCCATGCATAATACTAGCAGCTCCGTAAATGAAAGTGAATAATAAAGACATTTAATGGAAGAACAGCATTTATTAAAGAAGTTCTCTTTTAAGTGGCCCAGTCTATATACATGCTTATCTGGCTGTAGAATTTGACTTGACTGTTCGAGTGTTAAGAGATATTACGGCACTGATTTAGCACAATCCATCAATGGAACAAATTTATGGCAACATTGACTGTCTGCTAGCCCAAAACATTATGTTATATTTTTATTGCCGTAATTCGCATTCTGTTGTATGCAATGATAAAACACAGTGATGCAAAGGACCGAAAACGAAAGTGCTGCCGGTTTATGTAGCATCTGTAAAAGATCTGATCAGCCAAAAGTAGAAAGACTAGAAAACAACGATGCAAGCTCAAGGCTGATACAACGTAAAAAGCTTATAAACGGGACAACGACATAATAGAGTCCAAATTGAAAGCTAAGGATTGCAACTGTGCACACCTGTTTCGATCTTGTTGGGTCTTGTCAGCACGGTGTAGCAGGTAATGAAGTAAGCTGTTGATCAACTGATCATCCAAACCCACTAAATGCAGATGGTGATGACTTCGCAATGTTGCATTTCAGAAGTCCTTGCAAAACATTTCACCACGTATTCGACACTGTATTCGAGAATTGTCAAATAGTCCGCTATTTAAATTTACTTTTCAACAAACTGTATCGGAGAAAAGCTTGTTTACTTTTCACCTTTGTGAGACGCAATCGGAAAACACAGTAGAGCGGTATCACTTTGATCTTTCACTGATTGACAGAAAACCAATTTGTCGGCGCTTTCAAAGAGGTATGCGATTTTCAAATTACGACTTTTTAATGAATAATTTAGTCGATATATGATTGATTTTAGTTATTTTTTTCTCCACTTGGCAAAACGTGTTTGCTCAGTATTTCCTAGTTGGATGAGAAAGTTGATACCGTGGTAAACAATAGAAAAAGCTATAAAAGTAGACATAAAATATGTCGCACGGATGTTTATCCCATTGGACTTTTCGCAGGCTTCTTATCCATTCTACACCACGAGATATAAAGTCTACATCTTACACCGATTTATTTTACCGGCTAAGTGGTCAAATAAAGAAAGAGAAATCACGGGCTGAGCTTGACTACGAGAGAAGAAGTTACGTAGATGAGTTTATCTCTAACTAGAACTAGAAAAGGACTTCCACGTTTTCGTCTAGTCTCTGTGATTGTTACGAAAAATTGTTGCGTGACTTGCGTGAAGATTCGCGAATATGCTAATTTCGCCTCGAATCTTCTAGTGTTGGTCAGCGGTCTTCCGTATGGTTGTTGAGAGCACGTTGTTGTAGTCCGCCATGTTGCATTGCATAGCGAATAAAGTATAGTTCTGTTGTGAAGTACTGTCCCCCAGACTTGGTGTCAGAAGTGGGATTACACAATGGCAAACCTCAAAAGACCGGAGCTCAAACTTGTGGGTAATGTGAGTGAAAATTTCAAGAATTTTGAACTTCGTTTTAATGATTATTGCATCCAAGCCAACTATCGTAACCTTGGCAAAGATCCTGTCACCGAACGTGCAGATCACTACAAAAGCCCGTTACTAGAAATTTCTGCCCTGCGATCTTCACTTCCAGATGAAGCTTTGTCTGTACTTAGGTACACAATCGAACCTCAAATCCCCAACGACGACAAGAAGAAACCATGGGTTTGGATGGAAAAACTACGCGCCCACTACACAGGCTCCACAGGGAGTTCACTTCTCACCGACCGTTTCAAGTTCTGGACGTCATCCCAAACCTCGCATGAGTCCATACAAGAGTGGGAAGTCAAAGTTCGCCAAGCGAGCAGCCTTTGTGCTTACGGTGAGCTCACTGATGAACTCACTAGAGACAAATTTATTTTTGGCCTCAGTGAGGATCACACGAGAACTGAGCTCCTCAAAACACACGTAAAACCTGACAACTCTAAGAAAACCCTGCAAGATGTGGTGGCAGAAGCAAGAGCCATAGAGTTTGCAAAGCAAACAAACAAATAAATCGTGGATTCTTCGAAAGGAACGGATGAAGAAGTCCATTGGACAGGCCTCAGACACAGCCAGATGAAACTCCGCAGGGAGCCTGGAACGTGTTTCTGGTGTGGGGACCGCCGAGGTGCCCACCCCTGGAAAGTATGTCCCGCTAAAGGAAAGACCTGTTCGACGTGTGTTGGTAATGACCATTTCGCCCGAGTCTGCCTAGAAGACCGTAAGTTTAAAGTACCAGATTCCAGATCCGGTAGGAAGGAATACACAAAGAGCGCGAATGGCCAGCGACGTGATCCACGACTGAGTGGCCAGCGACATGATCCACGTGCAAACACATCTACCCAATCACGAGATCTTCACTACACCGACATGTACGTCACAGAGGAGCAGCCATGTGACACATCCTTTGATCATGATTGTGGCTTCACTTATTCTTTGGAAGCACAAGTACACAGCGTTGCCGACTCCAGCCAAGCAAAGCGATACTTCACAACCCTGCCACTTTCTGCGACAGGCTCAGCATTCACTCAAGTCAAGTTTGAAATAGACACCGCAGCAACATGCAACACCATGTCCATCAATACCCTGCGCTCCCTTCTGCCAGATGCAGAACTCAAACGATCTCCCTACCGTCTTTATCCCTATGGAAACTCCAAACCGTTGGAACCTGAAGGTCAGGTGGATCTAGTATGTGAAAGAAAGCACAAGTATGTAACACTCACCTTTCAAGTCCTGCCAGATTCTTCTATCGGATGCAAACCAGCACTTCTGTCAGGGAGCGACAGCGAGAGACTGGGACTTATCAAAGTACACGCAGATGAAATCCATTCCCTATCCTCAGTGGTAGAACACGTCAGTGCCGAACACGGAAAACTCTCAAGGTTCCAACCTACCCGTCCCTGGGATTTTGCACCGCAGCATCCAAAGATGAACATGACCTGCAACCATCTTCGGCAACTCCATGAGGCCACAGCCAACCCATGTAATCCATCACCTTCGCCGTCAAAGCCAATCAAAGTTCTATCAAACCGACAGCTTCCACCTCCTGGCCAGTTACGTAGGGAGGACATTCTAGACCAATACGCTGACACCTTCGAAGGCCTTGGTGAGCTTGGTCCACCAGTTCATTTTCAAATAGATGAGAGCATGCAACCTGTGCAGATGCCAGTTCACAGAATACCAGTAGCAAAGCGAGAGCGTGAAAAACAAGCCTTGGATCGTTACGTTGAACAAGGGGTTATCGCCAAGGTAAACGAACCAACCGCCTGGTGCTCCAATGAACTAATCCGAGAAACACCAAAGAAGTTCAGAGTGTGTATCGACCCAAGTCAAACAGTAAACAAGGCCATCCATCGACCAAAACACCAGATGCCCACCCTAAATGAACAGCTTCATAAACTGAGTGCAGCGAAATGCTTCTCCCTAGTTGACGTCAAAGAAGGCTTCCTTCACATTCCTCTCGATGAGGACCCATCATGGATGACCACCATGCACACATCATACGGCAGGTACAGATGGCTTCGTCTGCCTTTTGGGATTACCAGCGCCCCTGAAGAGTTCCAAATGAGGCTGACAACCGCCCTAGAAGGCCTAGAAGGCATCATATGCATTGCAGATGATATCCTAGTATCTGGAGAAGGAAACAACTATGACGAAGCTCAAAAAGACCATGACAGAAGATTCATTGCTCTGATGGAATGCTGTCACCAAAAGAACATCAAACTCAATGCAGCAAAACTTCAGTTCAAGCTTAAGGAACTCAAATTCATGG
Organism: Catalaphyllia jardinei; assembly: GCA_022496165.2. NCBI lineage: Eukaryota > Metazoa > Cnidaria > Anthozoa > Scleractinia > Caryophylliidae > Catalaphyllia > Catalaphyllia jardinei. The sequence goes on along the minus strand of CM042750.1, from coordinate 32,429,730 downwards.
GCACTATTATTTCAGACCAAGGAATGAAACCCGATCCCGACAAGGTAGCAGCAATAACACAGATGCCGCCTCCAGAGAACAAGGCAGCACTCTTGCGCTTCATTGGCATGGTCAACTATCTTTCACCCTTCTGTGCAAACCTAAGCTCGGCGATACAACCTCTACGAATGCTCACCCAGGAAGCTGTACCGTTCATCTGGTCCGACATTCAGGATAGTGCATTCACTAAAGCGAAGCAACTGATTTGTTCAGCCCCAGTTTTAGCCTACTATGATCTCCACAAGCCAGTGGTACTTCAGACGGATGCCAGTGATTATGCCCTGGGCGGTGCACTCTTACAACCCAACGACAATGGAACGCTGCAGCCCGTTGCTTTCACATCCTCAAGCATGAGTCCCACAGAACAGCGTTACTCTCAGATCGAAAAGGAGTGCCTGGCAATATGCAACTGCTTTCAGAAGTTTGACCAGTGGTTATACGGCAAGGCTGACATTGTGGTCCACACAGATCATCAGCCTCTCGAAACCATAATGAAGAAACCATTGAACAAAGCCCCAGCCCGTCTGCAAAGGATGCTGATGAAACTGCAACGATATCGGTTTGACCTAACATACAAGAGAGGACCGACTCTCCACCTGGCTGACACCCTATCTCGGGCAGCCCTTCCACAACCAATATCAGCAAGGGTAACACACTTCGACGTCTTCCGAACGGAGATGGAGTCTGAGCAGAACTGCAGAAACCCAAGGCTAGAAGAGACCACCGAAAACCACTTACGTGAACAGACAAGCAAAGACCTCGCACTGGCGGCACTATACAAAGTCATTGTCCATGGATGGCCCGAAGACAAATCAGCCATCCCTGAATCCTTGCGTCCCTACTGGAACTATAGAGACGAACTGTCAGTGCAGAATGGCATAATATACAAGGGTACGCAAGTCATGGTACCCCAGACTATGCATAAAGAAATGCTTCGGAAAATCCACACCAACCATTTTGGTGCAGAGTCGAACATACGAATGGCCCGAGAAGTGCTCTTTTGGCCAGAGATGAGAAAGTCCATACAAGACACGTGTGATGCTTGTGGCACCTGTGCCCAATACGGTACGACCGCACCAAAAGAACCGATGAGATCTCTACCGATACCAACAAGGCCCTGGGAGTTAGTGAGTCAAGATATCTGTGAGCTCCACAACCAAAGCTACCTGGTCACTGTGTGCCACTTCTCGGACTGGATTGAGGTGGACAAGCTGGAAGATACCCTATCCTCCACGGTCATTGAGAAGACAAAAGCCCACTTTGCACGATATGGTGTTCCAGCAATCTGCCACACTGATAACGGTCCACAGTTCATAAGCGACCAGTACAGGAAGTTCGCTGTGGAATATGGTTTCAAGCACACCACTTCCTCCCCTTACCACCCTAAAGGTAATGGAAGAGCAGAAGCAGCCATTAAAGTTGCAGAGTCCATGTTAAAGAAAGCCGATGACTTCCACGCAGCTCTACTTCTTTACAGAAACACCCCACCTCAAGGGCACACATACTCACCTGCTCAGCGTATGTTCCTACGACGCACTAGCACCACACTGCCCACCACTGATCATCTCTTGGCACCTGCCATGATTAACTTTCGCATCGTAAAAGACGACATCCTTAAGTAAAGGCATGACAGCAAAGCATATTACGACAAGTCAGCCGGTGTGAAGCACAAACCAGTCAAAGTTGGCAGTTACGCATATGCCAAGCCACCTCCCCGCCATCGCGGCAAACCATGATCTATGGGGAAGTCATAAAGGAAGACAACGGACGGTCCTATACGATTCGTACCTCTCATGGCACCACGATCCGAAGGAACAGAGTCCAGCTGAAACCTGCCGCACCAGACAGTAGTCAACCGACCCACAGTGGATACGACAGTTAACCCCATCCCTGCGCCAAATCCCTCTAAACATGCAGAAGTCAATCCGCAGTGCGACCAGCAGATCCATGAGCGCCCGAACACAACCGGAGAAGCCGGATACCAGAACCCTCCCTGAGGGAACCAGAACCCATGGAAGGCTCCTCCACGCCGTTGAAGCAGACAAGATCTGGGAGAATAATCAAACCCCCAGAAAGACTGAAAGACTACGTCACAGCCTAGTCCTTCTCAAACATTGACTTTGAACACTCACTCCGTAGAATTTTGTTGAAGACTTGTTAGCCTTTTCGTTTTCTTTTTTTGTTTTGTTTTTTGTTTTTTTTGTTTTTTTCAAAGGGGGGAGATGTTGGTCAGCGGTCTTCCGTATGGTTGTTGAGAGCACGTTGTTGTAGTCCGCCATGTTGCATTGCATAGCGAATAAAGTATAGTTCTGTTGTGAAGTACTGTCCCCCAGACTCTAGCATGTTCAATTAGTGCTGTATCATCGTGACTCAGTAATTCTACTTTAAATTGTTTGCGTATGTTACTGTAAATAGCTTCTTATTGTAATGTTTCTTTATTTAGTAGGGCCGGAAAGTTCTAGAATCTTTCGCCGTAAAGTATATAAGAAAATCGGTGTAGTGTTTAGATGGTTTTATTTCCCAGGAGTGTTGAGAGAATAATCTCGTGTGCCAGTAGTGTTTACTGAAGTGTGACGAAGGTCGCGTGTAAAGGTTCGACAGAGGTCGTGTTTGTTGAAGTATAACAGAGAGGTTACGTGGATATCTATAGGCAGAGACCGTGTGTTTATACAAGAGTGACGGAAGTCCAAGTGTAGTTACGAGCCTAGCGAGTGCTTGTTGTGGAGTCTTGTGAGGAATTCTGCGTTCGTATGTAATCCTTGTTAATTTTCCGACATCCCTGTGTTTTTTTTGGACAACAAACTACCTACCACTAAAAACATTCGAACTCGCAGCAGTGATACACCGTTCGAAACCTGTTCAGTGTGCAATATAAATCATGAAATTTCCTTTCGTCGAATACTTAACGAAGTCTTTCTTGAAAACGGCGTGAATTTACTGCGTGAATTTAGTGCAAAGATGTTTTTTTTCAGAAAGTAATCACAGCAAGTCGACCACACTGGACGAAATGCGGTTATAAGCTACTCAGATCAAACAGTAACCCTAATCATAACCCAGACAAATGGCACAATGTTTTGAAAACCGGCGCATTGCATGCTCCGGCTTTGATTTTTTTTTATTTATTTTTTTGTGTGTAAATTTACCGGTTTAGATAGTTAGCAGGTAATCTCCACAGCAAGTCGACCAGACTTGCATGAAATGTTTCTCAAATCAAGCAAATGACAGAATCTTTTGACAACTTTGGTATGGCAAGGTCCGAATTTTTCTTTTGAAAATCAATAATTTTAAAATCGGTGAAAACTAGAAAAAGGCACTCAAGTCCCGACTAAGATTTAACTTTATAACAGAAATACTGCATGAGATTTACGTCTTATTTTGTCTGCACCTAACTTGAAAGAATGTATTCTCAAAAATAACTGTCAACTTTAAGCGCTGTCAAAAATAACTGTCAACTTCACCGCTCGGTGACTTGCCAAGTGACATAACAGAGTTAAGGAACTGTGCATTATGCATAATATTATCCATAGCAAGTGTCCTGATTACTTTAATTATTATTTTCGTTTTGTCAATAACAGACATCATTACACAACTGGGGCGTCAACTAACATGGACTTAACCACTCCCTTTTAAACACCAAGACCAAAAACATTCATTTTTTGCAAGTAGCACTAGACTATGAAACAATCACGACATTACTATGAGAGGCCGAAATATTTAAATCAAACAGTATTCTGTTTTCAATTCCAAGAAGCACCGCTATGTTTCATTGTACCACATAATTTTGTTGCTCCAGGTTAACGGTCGTGAACTACACATACAAAACAAAACATCTCCGCTGTTATGTCAAAATTCAGCCAGTGTAGCTGGCTTTTTCTAGGAAAAAGAAACAGTCAGTTTTCCAGGAGTTACTGGGTCTTTCAAAATTTATTCAACGTCTTCATCGTGTATGTATATATTCACCTCAAGGATTGCGTGTCTCTTGCCATGAGCACGATCTAGGATCTAAGAGTTATGAATGTTAGAAAACCACGTTGTGACATTTGTTTAATTTTTTATTTTTAAAGCATACCGTCACTCATTTTGGTTAATTTAAATGAGTTGAACTCATCAACGTTTAAATTTTGGGGTCTCCAGTAAACATTCTGAAAACAATCGTTTTTGCATTGTGTTTTTGTTTGTTTGTTCGTTTGTTCAGAACTGTTTTATACCAGACAAATAGTATCTGCTTAGCAAGCAAAAACGAGTGGAAAAAAACCAATCAACCTGTTTTTCTCTGATACGATTTCCCTTTACCTGCGTTTATTTTGTTTATAAGCATGAGCACCCTGCAATGAGGAAGCTATATAGTAAAATTGATCGTCAGAACATGTATACACCTAGAATTTATTTCCTAACTGCTCAGTGCCGGATGATAAAGACAGAGGAAAAGCTTTCAAAGCAAGAAACAAACGAAAAATGGTTCCAAAACTTGGAATAACTTGTTAATATATCTCTTTCCAAAAAGCTATTAGTGGGTCGCAGCACCGTAAAAGCCATTAGCCATTGAGGAAACTTTTTAAGCGCTATCAATTTAAATAATCGTCTAAGATAATTATGTGTTAAAATTTTATTCAGGCTAAATTTATACTTTAAAAGGGCATTATATCTTGTCAGTCCAGGGCAAATTTTCGAATTACAGCCGAAAGTTAAATGGAAAGGATTTTGTATCTATTGTAACTTTCGTAGCTTGTCACAAACCACGTAAATTAATCTTTTATAACTGGTAGAATGGTTGGTTAGGCTTCCATTGTTTTTGCCGCTAAAATATTGATTTGAACTAGTATTTTTATCGAATTAGACATTAGACACATTTCATCAAGTCCAACAGATGAGAAACACTGAAGGAAAATCAAAGAACGCGTTGGTTTGCGGGAAGCACTCTGTTTTGAAGCCGTTCTTGTGTGATTGATTCACTGAGCATTCTGAGACAGATCCATGGTGCGAAAGCTGATTATGGAAATATTTCTAATTGTTGATATTATTCGCTGATTGTTTTGGTTAACTTGATGAACAACGATAGATAAAGACAGTGAAAGCAACTGAATAGAGTCTGACTGAGATATAGCTATCTGTAACATTCATTGACTCAAGGCAACTGTCTACCGACGAAGTTACAAACGCTCGAGGGCTTGAGAGTAAACACAACAGAACCTGATATCAAATCAGTTTCCGCCAGTGGTAAAGCTAATTGGAGTGCTTCACCGACCTGCGCGCTCTTAAATTTTTTTCACTAAATCATACAATCTTTACCAAAAACATATACGGCCTGCATACGTTTTTAAAATATTTGTTTCACAGCTCACATTGCTTACCATTCAATCCACAGGAGTCGACGAACAAACGATGCCCTGAGAAAGGAAGCTATTAGAAAGCCATTGACGCGCGGAATCTCTCCGATGATCCCTTGAATTGAAGCGACGGCTGCAGAACTTGTCAGGACTAAAATTAGGTACCGTGAGATTTTTTCTCATACTCAGAGTGGGCTGTTGCACTGATTAGGCAACGTTATATTTTTGTTCCGCTTTTTTTCATTCCTAGCCCAAATTCATCATGGAAGTCTCTTCTTTGAGTCGTGAAATACTGAAACAAATGTCTAATAGTTGCGAGGTACAGATTTGATTTAAATATCGCGGATGTTATTTTGAATCGGAGTAGTTCACTGAATTATAGCCTGCGTACCTTGGCGGTTTAAATCATTTTTTACCAATTTATGTGCGAGCGCACAAAGCGATGAAGCCGCGAAAACAAACGATTGTCTCTCCGCGGCTTCGCCACTTTCTTAACGGGCTCAAATTGCTTAAAAACGGCCAAGCTACGCAAGCTAACTTAGGTACAAAGGCACTAAGATTAAAACATAAACTAAACGCCCCAAGAGCGTTTACTCGGGCTTCGTATCGCAATTTCGAATCGTTCTTTACAAGTAAGCTTGTTGAGCATAATTAAAACAAATAAAAGAATCAGGATATTTAAAGTGCGACTAACCCCAAAAAGTTTATTTGTTGATATAAATTTCCCTTTTCTCCGCCTGATCACCAATGCGAAAAATATCTTTGTAGCTATTATCATTAATTTTGTATGACTTTTAAAAGTTTGTAAAATTGCCCTATTCCACGTTCAAGGACGAAGAATAGCAAAGGATGGGACGAGTTGTTCTGACGTCACTTCAGGAATAACATCCTTACATACGGCGGCTGCGCCCGCAGTACTTGCGGCAGTCAAAACTTAGCTGTCCTACCGAAACGACACGATACATAATAGTCTCTTACTTCGAAGCTATCAAAAATAAAGGCAATGCTAAAGTTGTTTTGGCCTCTTCTAATTGTTAACTTGAGAATTCCGGGTTTAATTTGACGAGGAACAACATATTTTGTTCAAAATAACACATTCAATTGCTATTCTACGTGGCGATAATCGACGAGACTCAACGAACTACGAATGACTTGCCATGCCGGACGCCGGCGACCCATTTTTGGCGCCAAATTGGAAGCTTGGAAACACGAAATGTTTCATATATTTCGCTTTTTACAATCTGATATGGTTTTGGGAAATGTAAATCCCTTTTCGTGAACATTTAATGCCATCTCCAGTAAGAAACGTTGCCTTAGTGACTTCATTTCTATTCCTGTTAACTTATATTGACTTCAGGACAGTAATGTTTTCCCTCTTGCTGAATCCTGATTGATCAATTTAAATATCAGGCGCGGCAGCCGTTCGCAAGGCCAATGTTTTGTTTCTGAGAAATATGTATGCAAACATGCGACAGCGTGTGTGTGTGAGAATCGTTACAGAATGCAAGGAAATTGTAATGTTGGAAGCTGTAGCAATACAGGATGTGCAGGATACAGTATTCCTCTTCATTCGATACCTGTATCCCGATGAAACTCGACCAGAAACGAGAAAAAGACCGCAGAAGTAGGCGGCGCGATCTCGGGTTCGCTGCTATTGTAAAAACCTAGAGATTTTCATGGCCTGAATATTCTTCTGAGTTCTCTATCTCTATTGGAAAGCTTGACACTGTCGAGGTACTGCATAAGACAGGAGTTTTTCTATTCCAAGCTCAAACGATCCCCAAAATAAATAATGGAAACTGTAGGTGAGGAAATTACACGGTAAAACGCATTGCGCTTTTTACACTAGACAAACAAGGGCTTTTCTAAAAGAGTAGTAAACGAAGGTTATGGCCTACAGTCCATTGTCCTAAGATTGTTGAGGCTTCGCACTGGTAAACAAGCTAAGTATTTGTGGATTTAAACAAAAACACACACACTCCGGAGGTCATAATCCCGCCGTTTTTCTCAATGGTCATTCCAAATACAGAAATGTTTTGTTCTTTGAGCTTCGTCTTTGAGAAACGAAATAGCTTTAAATTGCAAACATAGAATAGATCAAGTATCTGTAAATATATCAGGAAAACGAAAGAAACGATTAGGGTGCGCGACTCTATAGCTAACGATGGAGATAACAGTCGTGCTGAAAGAAGAATGCGCTTTTCAGCCAACCGAAACACAGGTTATTAACGTATGTAAAATAGACATTTCATTAGATATAGCAGTGAAGTAGAAATGTACTCATTTAACTGATACTAAACTAAAATTCTTTTCAAGATCTTTTTAGTCGAAGATGTTCCATGATTTACTAGTAAGAAATATGCAAATTTGTGTCGCTTCCGATCCTTGTGTTCGTAAACAGTAACTTATTATACATATACTACGGTCGATCGACAATAACGAAGCGAAACATTGCCTCACCTTGGGATATTGTTTGCCGATTGATCTGGAGAGGTAGGCAGGAGTGAATTTCGACTGCATTGCATTTTGACTTGTATTTCGGGGATAATTTTTGTTTGAATCTGAATATTTTGATACTGAAATCTGCACGTTTACCAAGGTGCGTCCGTCATGGGCAGCCTGTTCTGTGATGCAAAAAAACAACGCATGTTCTTTCTTTACTATGTGCTCGTCATGCTATTAGACCCTTTTTTCTCCTTTTCTTCTCTGATCCTTAATGAATTATAACAGCCAATAAACAATGCAAAGGAAGTACCTGAGCTGTGATAAGATGCGACGTGAAGATAGTAGAACATAAAGGAATGGACAATTTGATTACATATACCTGTTACATTGTCTCCAAAACAGAGAAAATTCTGTGTTTTGAACTTCTCAATACATCACCAGCTTTAAATTTCAGCTGCAAACGTCTTCTGAAGGCTAGAAACAACATTTCCATGAAAACAGTAACCACATGTGCTTATTGTACACCTGTTTTTATTGCATCCCTGTGAGTGCCACATATCACGACATTTTCCATGCATAATATTAACCGCCCCAAAAATGAAAGTGAACTTAACAAGAACATTTAATGGTTGAACGACATTTACAAAAGAAGTTTTCTTTTAAATGGTACAGTCTATGTTCAAACTTATCTGGCTGTATGATTTAATTTAATTGGTTTGTCTTAACTACTCGTGCGATAAGACTGCTTTATCGTACAGAAATTAAGGCCCTGCTTTAGTACAATCCACCAATGCATTAAATTGATGCTAAAATTGACTGTCTGGTATCCCAAAACAATCTGTTATATTTTTGTTGCCGAGATTCGCATTCAGTTGTATGCAATGTTGGATTTCAGAAGTCCTTGCAAAACATCATGTTTCATCTCGTATTGAAAGTCTTACTCTCTACACTGTATTTATGAAATCCATTTCACAGTCGCTCAAAACTTCTCACATATTATTTATGAACTTTAATTTCTGATAATTTGTTTGTCACGTAAACCCCTTGTTTTGCTTAGCCAGTGCTCAGCACAAGGAACACAAATTTCCGAATCAGTCAAGTTCAACACTTCACTTCGATTTTCTTTATCAGAGGTAAGACTTTTGGTTTTTCTATTCCTTCTGTATCTAATATCTATACCAGTGACAAAAATTAGAACTACACAGAAGAAGCTTTATAAGGAAGGCCCTATTCCATAATAGGTCAATATATTTTGCTTATAGAATGTTGTTTGCATCACTTTCTACTGAATTTAATTCGTCAGTGAGTATTCACTTTAACTGAGTTCATAACAAAACTTGTCCGTGCAAACCTCGAACCTGTTTACGAAGACTACTGCATTTTGCAAGATTATTCTCGGTTTTTGTTGTTCTGGATTCATGTAGACTGCAACGTTTACTCTCCGAATCCTTCGGCGAGTCAATAAAGGGACTGGGTTGACAGTTCAGTAACTGTCGTTACATTTAAATTTTCGTTTGCCGGCCGCTTTGGCTTCTCCAAAAGATATTTCATTTTCATTCCAAACCACATGACGGTGCACCATTAAATGGTTACAGTACTTTCCAAAGAGAACTTCTTAAAGCATTCACAGGAGCCTAGAAAAGACTCAGTGTAAACGAATCCTCGTCATTCAGAACTTGCCAATATTCTCTCTTCGAGGCGATGTTAAGCTGAAGTTATAACTTCATGCTTAAGAGAAAAGGTGTTTATTTTTGCCCACTTCATTATCAAACAAAAGGCCGCCAAATGTACTTTGTTTTGGCTTGCTTGTTTTATATTCTTACTTTTTTAAAAGGGAAGGCTCTACAGGGGTTATAAGATGATTTTATATTGTTTACGGACATGTATCCGGCCTTATTAATGGCTTGTACTAAAGCTAAAAACTTGATCTGAAATACATGTACATCAACAAGGTTATTTATAGTGTTAAGGGCATCATTTACTTTTATGTAAGACAAAACGTCTCCTTGCCAAAAAGCAGTCTATTTTATAGTAACGTTTGGTCGAGAAAGGTTAGAATTTTAGGGCTTGCCAAGAAAGTTATCAAGGTGTAAATTTTTATAAGGCTCCCGCCCCAATTTTCCTGTGAAGAAAAATAACCACATTTCATCAGCGCAGAATTAATTGACCTTTATTTAAATTCCACCTGTAATTAATGTTGTCATCAACTGACAAAAATGCTAGGGGCGAAAAATATTAAAGCATTTTACTTAACATTTTCAACTCAAATCGTCTAAAACTTAACAACGTTTATTCTCAATCAAAACTTAAACGTTCTAACAACGAGTGACGGAATTTTCGTTTGCAAATGCATGGGTCCGGATCGGTTCAGTAAAGCGTGTTGGACATAAGAAGTAATATATGAGAGAAATGAAATCGTAAAAATCTATTCTAATTAAGATCAGATATCCACCGTCAGAGCCATGAGTTCCTTTGTTTAAACTGAAGAGTTATTTATGAGTTTTCCGGAACTATAAAACTGCAGTGCAGAACTTAACTTCATTTCATTATTGCTAAACAAAAAGCTAAAAATAAAGGAGGGAAATCATGTGGAGAAGAGTACTGGCTGCCTCGACTATCCACAGGAGTCAGCTGGCACAAAATTAAAAGGATTGAGTAACATATAAATAAACAATCGATTGTTTGTGACAAGATTGATAAAATTAAAAAAACGATGACTGGAAACACGAGTTCTCGCCACGCTCTCTTGCAAAATGTCGTAACTAGTGGCACCATGGCACAGTAAATTTGGGAACACTTGAGAAGAGCTATGGAAGTAAATGGCGGAGGGGCCACCGTGCGTCAAAAGCGCTTGCTTGTTGTGCCCCATACGCTAGTCTGGCCATCGTGCGTCCGTATAACAACTCGTACACAGAGTGCTGATGCACGTGTTTGTGCACGCGTTTTGAAAACAAATCAAGAATTTAAAGCGGCCTCTCAACACTTCAGAAAACAAAATGTAATGCATAAGCACAGTATTCCTTCAAATTTAGGGTGCAGTTTTTGAAAGATTAAATGCTGGCAACGTTATCATTAAGTTCCTTGGCTTCGTCTTAAATAAACTTAATTTTTTTATTCAAGTTTCTTTCACAATTCTTTCATCCGGTCTCTTTTAGTTGATAATTTTTGGCTTCTATATATTTTCCCAATTTATCGTAATGGAAATGCTTTGTAAAGTTCTGTAAGCAAACTAATGACTAGCTGTGCAGCTCCGCTTTTAGGCCTGCGTAAATCTAACTAGAATATATAAGAAAGTAGATATATAAGAAACTAGAATATATAAGAAACTAGAATATATAGGAAACTTGCATAATCCGAGGTACAAAGTCTTCAATGCGAAAATATGGAATTCGTGCACTTTTACACGGATAGCATGCTCGGGAATTTTACCCGCCGTATCGGTACATTACCTACAATACCTCCATCCGGGAAAATAACTCTTATTCGGAAAAAGGTAGACATTTAGACGTTTCTTTTTATAAAAGGATCATTACTTCAAGGGGCGATCCAATTACCTGCAGATAATGCCTCAGGCAGTCACGTAGCGATGTGATGTTCCAGAATCGTACACAAAATCAGTTTCCATTTTATGAAGTAAAATTACAATTTCTCCACTAGCTACAATTGTAGCTCTAATTTTTTTTTTTTGCAAAAAGGCATCAAGAGAAAAACGCCAAACTTGCCAACACCTCTTTAATCTAATTTGTTATACCTTTAGTTAGCATGTTTATAGCTTTTCTCAAGGTGTGATAAACAACTCACACGGTTTTTACGAAGAATAACCAAGAAGTTGTTCTTAGCAGTACTAGCAATGATATCAAACATGCAGAACTTATTGTTTTGCAACGATACTGTTATTTGGAAATTATAACATTGTTTACCTTCATTATTTACTCCTTTTGCAAAACTTATTGTATTCGGTCAATTTTAGATTTCACGCTTACAGTGTACATTATTTTATTTTTATTTTATTTTTATTTTTAAAACGACACGATACTTGAGCATCTTAAACTCATTTCAGTTTACCGCCATGTATATGTTGTGTTTCAATTAAATTGCCCTTTGAGAATTTAGTATTTTCCTTTGTTCTGACATTATACCTTTTTTTATGTACACACGCCAGAACAAACAAACCGTTTTTTCTTCCTCCATGAAAACTAGCTAAGGCTGATGTGGCTTCCTCTATAAATATTATCGGAATTTATTAGATTACAAGTTTGGTTGGGTTTTGCTTGTATTTGAACAAAGGTTGGTCCATGTTTTGCTGTTGTTACAGGAAGTTGGCAAAAATAAACCTTAATCCCAAATTTTTTCTTGTTTGTTTAGCCTTATTACAGTTCTCCTTATGGAGACTCTTCCTGATCTTGTATTGACAAAATATATACTGCGTCTTTAATTTGCTGTATTACATCGTGAAGAACAAGTGTATAGAAAAATTTATGTTTAGCTAATATTTTTTGAGCGACAAGCGAGCCTAGGCAAGCGGCATGAACAGATTAACTCGATAGTTTTTTTTTTTTACAGGAAACCATACAACATTACTTTTCGAATGTGGCAAAATGTGTTTTAAGAATTACAAATATTCTGTTTTCTTCTACTACAACAACAATTATAAAGCCAGAGTAATTTTCTCAAAGAAAACACCAAAATCATCAACTGATCAATCATAAAAACCATCAGGGAATCAATCTATTCATTTTTCAATGTAAAGTAAAAGTCTCAAGAAGTGTTCTATTTAAACAGAAAAGGAAGTTTGAGGAAACTGGCCTATTAATTAAGTTTGGGTCGTTTAGTTCACTTGACTGAACGTGGATTTCAGTTATCAATGTTCTAACATGGCTCTGAGACTTTCAGAACAAACTTCTATATTTATTGATGTCCTCTATGTATCCAAGACTCTTTTGGGAATCCAGATAAAAAAGAATTTGCACTTTTGGCCCAAAAGCTTAAGAGCCATGTTAGAATATTAATCGAAATCGAACCGCCACCTGTCATAAAATCCCGGATGTAGTTATTACGTAACAGAAAGGATAAATACTGATATAGTGTACGATCGTCTTGAAACTGTAAAACGGCTTTTGATGACAGCCTGTTCAAGACGAACTGACAGCAGCAGACTCGTATCTCTGAGAACGGTAGGAAATTAAACACTAAGAATACAGCTTCGTCAAAGCTACCCTCTCAGTACGATATATTCATTCAGCTCAGGTTTCTTTTTTACTCACTTTACGATTATCCCAAGTGTAGATATTTTAGGTGTCTCTACATCCTAAGTTCATTTCAAATGTATTCCTCATCATTTTGCCCGTTTTATTAAGCTTTCTCGAGGCCGTATTTAATCAGAGCTAAAATCTGCACGAATAGCGAAAGTGACAGACATAACACCGTGTTACACTTCCAAAACAGACAAAGATGTGCCTTGACTTGTGTATTTTTGAAAATTTATCATATGTCACTTGCTCCATGGAAAATTCCGATCAGTCGGTATAGTGAAACTGAAAATAAAAAGAAACACAAAAATATTACTTGTCCGTCGCCCAAAAAATGTTTAGCAGCACTTAAATTCAGCAAGACTAAAGAGGTAGGAAATTGAATAAGGTGAGGTTAAAATATTAGAGATATACTAGCTGATATTCTAGCACACTAGCGATATATTTGGCACCCGCAAATACATATCATCGGCGCGCAAATTTTGTTTTGCAACAGATTTGAGTATATCAATGTTCCATATACATAATATTTATTCATTTCTTGTGGCTTTTCTTCGATAAGAATTTCCTTGTATAATTGGCGGCAAAGCCCGAATTTAAAAAAAAGTGGAGATTTTTATATGCCGTTATATATCTGTCATAATTTACTCAGAGAAATTATAAATTCTAGCCCGCCTCTGCCTTTTTTTTTAATAACTTCAAAACGCTCATCCGTGTGAAACAAAGAAACGAAATATAAATTTAAAACAGACGATATTTTTTTAAAGAAACCAGCCGTCGACTGTGTTTAAGTTAATCATACAATAGTAACCTTTAGCTAGTTTTTTATTACTTTTCGGTTTTCATTTACTCTGGTTTTACTCTGGTTTTTGGGAGTTGCCAAGTCTTAGCGTATTTTCGGAAGACTTCATTTATTCATTTCCTGCCTGACTAGACAAGGCCCTTTTAGAACTTTCTCGAACTTCAATAATAATTGTGTCCATACAGAAACCTACAGACCAAACTCTATTCACAAAAAAAATGAAACATACTCGATGTTGAACGATTTATATAATCTAATTCGAAATTTTTTTTCCTTCTTCTTTTATTCTTTTTTCCGCAAAAGTGAACTCAAAAAGATGGTTCAGTTCAGCTTTAAATAGACTAAACTGGGGAACTGAGTTGTTTTTGTTAGCTATTTCCACAAGCGTCTGGATATTTTGGGGCACATCTACAAGTTTTTGAGATATTTGGAACATATTAAGATATTTGGAAAATTTAGGGATACTTGGAAATGTTCAGAACTTTTTTGTATGAGCCCTGTGTTTTCCTCACTGTTTCCTTAAAACAATACTCAGTTCTATTCCAGAGTCCATTCAGTTCAGCGACTTCACTTCAACGTTATTCCAATCACCGCAAGCACTGAAGTATTTTTCCAAAATGACGGATGCTGGTAGTACTCAAGTGTGTGATTCCTCTTGCTCTAATATTTCTACTACTGCAGGGACATTTAAAAAATTTTCGGCTTCGGTGTTGTTTTAAAACAAAAGCAAGTAATTTTTGGAGATTTTCACAATATAAGAATCTTTTTGTGATATTTCGATATTTTTTAGGATTTCTGGAAAGGTATTTAACCGTCAATCAATATTTAAAGACATTTGTTGTGTAGTGTCATATTTCAACTGTTGTTACAGGATTGCAGGAAGTTTACTCGTCCGCTCCTATTATTTCAAACCTGGAAGCTTTTTACGGGTTATCTACAGAATTATAAAAACACAAGCGTTTTTGATTTTAAAAAAACAAAGATGAAAGGTATTTAACCGTCAATCAATCTTAAAAGACATTTGTTGTGTAGTGTCATAATTCAACTGTTGTTACAGGATTGCAGGAAGTTTACTCGTCCATTCCTATTATTTCAAACCTGGAAGCTTTTTACGGGTTATCTACAGAATTATAAAAACACAAGCGTTTTTTATTTAAAAAAAAAAAACAAAGATGCGGCGAAGGAAATACTTCTTAAGCTGTATTACGTTTTCTAACGTTGTCGCAAGTGCTTCCTTCACTGAGAAGCACATTCGATAGTCGATAGCTAAATTTCTCTCAGTGTCGTAAAAGGTTGGTCTTTCCACAAATATCACGTAAAATCGTCAAAATATCTTACGGAAATTCCAAACTGAACACTTCCAAAATACCTCGAAAGACTCTCTCGGTATCCTTTATTTTGTTTTAAAAATGAGCCGATTTTGGCTCGATGAAGTGGAATGCAGTGTCTCTTAATTAGCGCTGCAATTTCCAACTGGACGTTGAGAAGGGGAACAGTAGAGCGAGGACTGACCTAAACATCCAGTTGACGTTAAGTGAACAAATAAATTTGTAAGAGGAGCTCAAAAAATTGCTTTCGTATTTTGTCGCAAACGCCTCCAGTGTCAGTCTTAATTCTTTTTTAAGCCTGCTTTGTTTTGGTTCATA
The DNA here is from genome assembly GCA_022496165.2 of Catalaphyllia jardinei. NCBI lineage: Eukaryota > Metazoa > Cnidaria > Anthozoa > Scleractinia > Caryophylliidae > Catalaphyllia > Catalaphyllia jardinei. Next base: position 32,414,222 of record CM042750.1, on the reverse strand, counting down.
ACTGCGGAACTCCTTTGACGTTTTTCACCCATAAACTGTTATCTTCAGGATGTTTTCCATTTGAAGTTTATTTGCATATCTGATATCGCTAAAACATACCTTAATATGTCACAGTAAGATAGCCCTGTTGGTTATAAAAAGTCTGTTGTCGTTTTAAGTAGCATATTGCATACAAAACATTCAAAATTAAAAGCCTTAAGGTCTAGGTAAACAAAGAGACATTGTTACGTAAACATTATTGGGAGGCGAATGTTTCACAGTTAAGCTGCGTGGGAAACACACATGTTGCGGAAACAAATTTTGCATCTGGGGAAACAAGAAATTGTTTTTGCCTCAGGTCAAAAATATTTTTGTTTCCCGTACTCAACATATGGCTTCCAAAACATATACTTCAAAGTTTAGTCACCATGAAAACAATGTTGACTAGTTTCAGTCATGCCCATGACAAATGTTTCCCAGCAAGGATAACAGCGGCGCCAAGGGCAACTCCCTATAACAAATGAATTTGTTCTTTAGCTTCGAATTTCGCAGTATGTTGATCTGCCTAGCACGCCTGTGCAGACAGGCTAAATATATAATGCCCAAGGTCAATTCCTAAAGGAAATACGATAAAAAAGCAGTGCAGCTAATCTTAGAAAGTTCAAAAAACCACGACGGCGAAGCCAATTAAAAAATAATTTTACATTTTATCAACATATTTCGCGGTGCTCTGTAGTCAGTTACTTTGTTTATCAAAGCTATCACGAAACTGATTCTAAAAATTTAAACAATTAGCCGTCGTGGTTCACGTTCTCCAGATAACGCAGAATTTGGTCATTTCACGTCGTTTTCTTTGCAGAGGACGGCAAGGAAATGTACAAAGATTCATAACGCACGTGCACAGCCATTGTTCTTCTCATTAAACCTTTTGTTTAGCGACGTTCCCGTTGTTTTTGTTTAGCAACGTTCCCTATATCATCCTCAGAATTTGGTCATTTCACGTCGTGGTTTTGCAGAGAAAATGCACACCTACAACGCAAGTGAAAAGCCATTCTTTTGTTCATTTACCCTTTTTCTTGGTGACGATATTGTTGCCGTTGCCGTCATGGTTTGCTTAAGCTACATAGTTATATTCACTACGCGCTGCGATGACGCAGACATTGGCCTGCAGGAATATACGTCAATTTAAGTACTTTTTGGAACATTTCGAAGCCCGACAATCATGGGCTGTCTATGTGAAACGGCGCACGGCAATTAGCAGAAACCATTTAGCAATCGAGGGTTCCTTTGAATTGCTTTGCATATCATATCTAAAAAATTGATTCTTAAAAAAAGTTTCTTCATGCAAAGCGGATACATTTGTCTAGGAATCTCGTTACTCCTTAAATTGAGAGCCAAGACTTAACAACGGTTGTTGCAGTCCGAGTTTTGCCTGGCCAAAATATACACTCAGAAATAGGTCATCGCTTTAAACCCACGCACAACGGTATTGAGTGGCTTCCATAACGTGACTACAGACTTTTGTAGTTTCTGTTCAACCGCTTTCGCATCCCCCTTAGTTTCCTCTTTGTATGATTGATGAGAGATCAAAATTGTGTGCAATATGCAGGTGTGTGTATCCTTTTGTATGACATATTACGGATGAATGATTGATCGCACCACGTTAACCTGCTCTTGATAGTTTGTTTTTCTAAGCTAAAAAAGGAACGGACAATCGAAAGAGCTGCTAAATTAAACAATGTTATGTACGCAACTGATCAGGGTAAATGCTCTCCACATCAGTGTTAACCTCAATAGCAGTATTTCGTGAACTTGATCTAGAGGTAAGATTTTAAATCTTGAGGCTAAAGGCAAATCGCTCCGTGCGAAACACTTGCAAGCAATGACTGCCAGAACGGAAGCGTTTGTGGCAAGTTAAACTATTTACTTGTGATATTTTCTGTGCTTCCAACTATAGACTACAAATTTCGTACAGTACGTATCTTTGAAACAGAACTGATCCCCTCCACATATGTATATTTTTATTTCATTTGAAGTGGACGGCATCTCAAATTACTTTTGATACGAATCTCAATGTCTCGTGAAACAAATTCTACTCAACAGCTTGCAATACTGATTTCGGCGACTGTTATACTCGGCGCGTACTTGAAATGAAGCTTTAAAAACCAAATTTGCGTGATGTCATGTCTAAATCTGAACAGGAAATCAGAAATTTCATTTTGTAAAGTGTTAAAACTAACAACAAAGCCCGAAAAATAGGTCCATGTGGACACATACTCTTGTGACTCAAAAACTTTCATGTGCCAACTGAATGTTTACAAAGGCATAGGACCATACTGCTTCTTAGTGGCAAGATGGTCTTGAGGTACATTCGAGCAATTTGATTGGTTCTTTCTTCATTGGGATTTTTCTATATGGGCTTTCTCCATGGAAACGATCATAAGCCGCGCATTTTTTGTTTTCACGCCGTATGATAAAATACCTACTTATCAAGCTTGCTTGAGCCGTACTGGGAAACATTTGCCATTTATTGTTTCTGTACAGACCTTGCTTTGCTCGGCCCGAGCTGTCACGATCTAGGTCCAATATTCCCCAGTACAGCCCTTGCGTTCGGTAACCGTCGCGGTTACTATGAGGTTAATCTTGATAATTGATAACTTATAGTAACATATATAGTACAATCGCTGTGCCTAAAAGGTCATCTTTCGTGTTGTAGTTCAGATAAACTTCACCCGACTTTAGGATCACTTTATAAAGGCCATCCTAGCTGTGCAAATGGGATTCATACATTTGTTGTAAACATGATCTGATACCGTCGTATCTTTGAGCTTCATGCCTCGGCAACTTGAAATGGTTTCCAATTATCTTATGAAAGCTCTGAGCGGTCAAAGGGCACATATATTGGTCGAACGTCACAACTTTGCAAGTAAAGTTGCCGACAAACTGCAACATCTAATCCTCAAAAAACACACCAGAACACAGTTGTCTGATGTACTGATTATACTAACTTTAATAAATTGCTAGGGATACTTCAAATAAATCAACACATCTTCACTAATCTCGGGTACAAACACAGTGCCAAAATCCAAGTGTAAATCGGCACATACCTACTCGCTGTCCACAATGGACGCACAAGTCATTTTTCCATATATTTGTCTGTAAAACAGACTCGTCTGACAAGAAGTCTATGTTCTTTAAATTTGTTCTACTTAGAACGTCAATCACACTCAACTTATTTGGCAACGAACTTGTAATTTCTCGCATACATTTACTACAGTTTTAGCTGTGTTTCTCCCAAGAAAAGATGGCGTCAGAAACTATGAAAAGGTTTGCAGTCGAACCTCCGGTTGCGTCGACCTCTCGTGACCGCCCACCTCTCCTCAGCCACCAGTTTTCCGAAATACCAAAGGTTTTCAAGTCAAATCACTATATGTGAAACCTCTTGTAAGCAACCATCTCTTGTAAGCGACCGCCACCACTTTCAGAGTTAAAAATTTGAAATTTCAGTCTTTGTTTTTGAACCTCTCGTAAGCGACCAGCGGATAATAATGTGTTGTATCATTATCGTATTCCAGGATAGTATAAGAGACGGAAATTTCTCATAAAAGCGACTTTTTACATCCACAACGCATTTAAAAGAGGCATAATTCTCTGCAGTTACCATATGGTAATGAGGAATAATTTTGATACACTATGGTCTAAGCTCTTGTAAGCGACCACCGCCCGTAAGTGACCAGCTATAGGCTTGACATTTCGAGAGGACGGGAAGTTCAACTGCATTATCACATGAGATCGAGGCGATGTGCCAGCCAGCCAGTTCAAGATGACGTCCGAAATCGTCTGGCATCTCGGAAAACACCCGCGGAACACAATTAGTATGCGCTCTCTAATCATCGAAAGCAATTAACTGGTTTAATAGCAGGTAGACCATTCTAGATAAGTTTCAATATTTTGTAAGCAGATGTCGGTATTTGATGCATGCGTTTTTTTTAATTTAATATTTTTTTATTACATCGCATTTATCGATTATATTTAAATGGAGAAATCTTTACACACATGCTGAACTGATTACATTGCATGACATACAAGTGGAACATTTCAAATAAGATTCAACATTTTGTAAGGAGATATTTGCACTATAGTACTCGTTCATCGAGGCATCAACAAAGCAGTCAAGCCTCTGCTTTTCTTTCATGCAAGCTCGGCATTTAAAGATCGTTCGCACTAAAGTATTTTCACCATCTGGTTTTTAAATTTCTCCAATGGTCGTTAACGAGCTTTTTGTTTCAGGCAACAAAATTTAAACCAGCAACTTCCTAACAGACATAAAGCAAAATATCAAAATATCCTAATTTTGCTCTCTAACCAAAGGTCCTCGATTGAATCCCATTGGTGAAAACTTTTAAATTCCACTTTTAAAATGTTCAAGTAAAAAAAACAATCAACACTGCTTGAAAGTAATTGCTGATAGCTTCCATTTGGCTGGGCACACACTTCGGTTTTAGCCACGAACAGTATTGCATGAAAATGCACGGTCTTTTAAAGCTATATTATTTTAGGAATAAACATCCTTGATCTCATCAAATAAAATGTTTAACCCTCTCGAGATTTTATCCGACAGATACCAATTTTCCGTAATGCGTCCATTCTTGTGTGATATCTGTGTGACATCGATGACTAGGACTCGCAAATATCGATCTCTTCATTTTGATTTTATGGAAAATTTTGGAAAGTGCTTAGTTAACAATGCAGTTGTAAAAGAATTTACTAAATTACGTAACAGAAAAGATGTAGTACACGAAAAAAATATTTGCCGGCCGGGATGTGCTATATTGCTGTTGGCCCATGGTTGATTAGTGCGATGGCACAGTTACACAATAAAAGGGAGAAGTTTTCTCAAAGGCTCAGCATATGGCAAATCTTATTTGTTTGCCAATCACTAATGACAACATTAAAACTTCAAATGCGCTTAAAAAAATAAATCAAATTTGTCATATTTAATGGTGTACAGTTTCTAAGAATGACAGTGAGAGATCTTTGTTGAAGCGACTATGATGAATTGTCAGACACACTTCAAATTGTGTTTACGACCAAGAAAACAAGAACACCGTCATTAAATACAGTGTAGGCAGCTGGTTAATTCAATTACTTTCTACATTTCTACTCGTACACTGGTGTTTCAGGATCAAGCTGCGAGATTGAAAGGTAAGGCTGCTCTGAACATTGAATAGATATAACTGCAAATATCGGTTACCATATATGCGCTTGTGAATTTTGCCCTTGGGCCGAAACAACACTTGATCAGCCAAACGTGGGTTGCTCTTAGTGAAACACTGGAGATTTTTATGCAATTCTTATTCCAAAGAAAACGTGAAGACATGCAAATCTGGTTTTCCGGCAACACTGTGAAAAAAACAATTCTAAGGATCCAACCTCTACCACATTCTCCGGTCTTCGTGCGAATTAAGTTGCCATGAACAACGTTTAGCTGTACAGCGTTGACTGCAGATGTTTTGTCATACAAAAGAAGCTTCATTTCTACCCTTGGGCATAATGCAAAATTTGCATCTTTGCTCGATTTCCTATATATGCGGAGCAAGATCACCATCACGGCAGACCACCCACTTCAAGATTTGCTGGCGCCAAAACGGTCAACATTACTAAGAAAAAGGGACGTGAATTCCTACTCCCCAATCTGAACAACTGGGAGAACACATTAATTAATGAACAAATGTCTTTTTAAATTTGTGTAAATTTTAAGTTGTATTTATCTTATTGTTACACATGGATTTTAAATTACGTATATTTTAAATTGTATTAACCTTGCTTTCAATCCGGATTTGATTGTAAAGACTTAAATTTTCCAATTTAAGCAACTGGAAAGAAGAAGCCTGAAAAAAAT
>CM042750.1:32373338-32401441 GCA_022496165.2 Catalaphyllia jardinei | reverse complement strand
TGAAATGTTTTTCACTCGTAAGAGGTACCAAGATCCTGTTTTGTGGGCGTGGCTTGAAATGTTTTTCACCCCTAAGAGGTACCAAGATCCTGCTTTGTGGGCGTGGCTTGAAATGTTTTTCACTCGTAAGAGGTACCAAGATCCTGTTTTGTGGGCGTGGCTTGAAATGTTTTTCACCCCTAAGAGGTACCAAGATCCTGTTTTGTGGGCGTGGCTTGAAATGTTTTCCACCCCTAAGAGATAACAATTCTAAAACAACACATAATCTCCCGTCATATCTTTTTCTGCTCGATGCTCTAAAAAGTACCGCAAAAGCTACCACTGTGGGTGTTTTGAAGCTGAAAACCTAAGAAATACCAGTAGAACTGCTTTTTTAACTCTTATAAGGTACAAAAAGCCGTCCTTTACAGGTTATTTTAACAAAAATGCCGTTATAGCAATTCGCCGGTGGCGACTAGTGTCTATTTAGCTTGACTCTGCACGATATCTCCTATACTTTTGTCCTCAGAATTTATTATTTATTATTTATTATTTTGGATTCTTCATGTCGATGAACGTCTTAAGAGGTCACAAAGGAACTAATTCCTGCAAACTAATTAAGCAGCAAATTTGCCTGAAATTCTCCGAGGATAACCAACAATTGACCACAATGATATGTCACCGCACTCTTAGTTTTTTCGCGATAGAAACAAAGAAATATTAGCGCTGGACTAAATGCACTTTCTACTTTCTCCATAAAGTGATTCAGAACGGCGAGTAATGGAAGATAATGGCCCCTTGGGGGAGGTACTCTCTAGAATAACCTATGTACGGAGAGGCTCCAAACATTCAGGAGGGGTATGTTTTCAGGCTTGAGGTATATAAAAGGGTAGGGTTTTCACAAGTTGATGTATATCAAAGGGTAGGTAAATCTATCATTTAGTTATTTAGAAGGACTTTCAATTAACGTATTTAGAACAGATACACCTTATAGTTGAATCATTTCCTTTATTAAGCACTAAATAAAATGACAATAAGACTTCCTTTTCCGGAGAATCATTCATAACATAGACCAGCTATGAAAGCATCTGAAAGAAAACTTTTCTTCGATCAAAGGTATACGAAAAGAGTGAGGAACCCCTATCTAAATGGTATACTAAATGGGGAAGGGGTTTTAAAAACCTTTACAGGGCCTCCCGGTATAAATCTTGAATAGTAGCCTCTCCCCCAGCTCCGCTGCAGTAATTGCCCTCCAGCCCACCAGGATCAAAGGTTTCCAAGAACACATAAAGAAGAAGAAGAAAGCTATACCTGATTTCATACTTCTTTCAAGATCAAGCACACTTTTATCGTCAGGCGCGTTTTTATTTATATTTAACAAATAAAGAGGCATAAGCCGTGTATTACACTGTGATAAAACACGATGGTCATTTGAGAACACGAGGGAAATGTAGAAAACACGAGCCGCAACATTTCTCGAGTGTTCTCAAATGACCGGAGTGTTTTATCACAGTGTAATACGGCTTAGGCTTCTTCGTTTGCTTTGAAATATAGATTTTACGCGCGCAAAACAATAAGACACGCTTTTTCTATGTTTTATACTCTGATAAAACAGAGATTTTTGACCAATCAGAGCGTGCGCAGGGTCCTATCTATATTTTAATTTTGGCTATCACGCGCGCGATCATGCCATTGCTCGCGCTGCCATTCATTAACATCATCATTTTTCATTAACAATTGCGCGAGGAAGAAATTAAAAAGAAGGTTCATTTTTCATAAAGGATTCTCGAAAGATTCTTTCTTAATTTTTTCAAACACTGAAGATCACCTTATTTTTACTCTAGTTCTTGAAAGAAATAGGAAAATAACAATATTCGTTGCACAAAAATTAGACCACGTGACCGTGATGATGAGCCACTGACGTCTGAATGAACCAATTGTTGCGTCACCGCATCGTAAACTTTTCACCTTTTTCATCAGCACAGTGATGTGCATGGGCGGGTTAGCTTGTACGTCCAAGCAATAACTATTATCGTTTATACAGAAAGAAAAATAATCTTTGCACCTGAAGATACTTGGAAGCTCTGAGTAAATAACTGCACAACGTTTATCTTTACATAAGGTATGTGAACGCAGCTATATGTAAATAAGCTATTGTGTTAGTAGTTGGTTTTTGCCTCTGTTTCAAAGCGAGTCTTGGTGCGAAACCATTCAGAGGAAAGTGAAACTCATTTTTACATGAAAGGTCTTCTACAAAGACTCGTTTTGAAACACAGACATAAGATAACTCGGAAATGGCCTTACATGGTAAATGTAATCGTCATCCTTAAGCCTTTTTATTTCACAAAGGGAATTTTCTCGAATTAAGTGAGAAGCAAAAACTAAACAACAGTGAAAATTTATACTAGACATGTCCGGCTCTCAAGTGTTTTTGAGAAACTGGAAATACGCTGGAGTCATCTTTGCAGAAGAGAACCGTGAAATGCATTCAGTTCAATTCCTCATGTATTCCTTCTTGGCAGTAGCCAAACACACGCTCAGCGTTTTCCCGTCACGTCTGCCGCCGCTGAGTACGAATAACAAGGAGTTTAAGTAACCAGACAGCGACGGCGAGGAAAACATCGATTAAAAACTGAGTTAATATTTTATCTACGAATCTGGCAGTACTGTCGAAACTATCGCAAACCTAAATCTGGGCTGGCAGAGATAAATTTGAAAGAGAAATTTAGAAAAATAGCCGTCGTGGTTCACGTTCTGCAGACAACTCAAAATTTGATCATTTTACGTTGTTGTTGTTGTTTTGCAGAAGACGACAAGAAGAAATGCACCAAGAATTATAACTCATGTGCACAGCCATTTTTCTTCTCATTAAACCTTTTGCTTTAGTCTGGCCAGGGCTTTAGAGACGTTCACCGGTCCCTTTCTGTCGTGGTTTTCTTGTTTAAATCCCCTATTCTTCGAATTCTAGGCGCGGATCCCTTATCTTAGCAGAAGTATTAACAATGCACTCCGATTCGCTCAAATCCCAATATAAACAGTGATAGAGTTATGTCATTTTTTTAACATTGCTTATAGAGGATATTACACGGTGGCGAGAGGATATGAATTCTATGTTCGAGTGGCAAGAACAATATCTCACGAGTGACAGCAGCGAACGAATGAGATATTGCTCTTGCCACAACAACATAAAATCCATTTCTTCGAGCTTACGTGTAATGTTTTTTTTATTGTATAGACATACTGATGACGGCGTTTTTGACGATTTCCGAAGATTTCCGACCACTTTTCGAAGTTTTCCGAAAGCCAGACGAACGTTCCCGAACATTTTCAGAGAATTTCCGAAAAGTGCGAAAATTGTCGAAGACTGTCGATGAAGACCCGCAGATGTTTAAGTACAATTTAAGAGACAAAATTGATATCAGTGAAATCTTCGACATCTTCACTAGTGAGGATATGGAAAATACGCCACTCAAGTCCCGGATGTAGTTTCGTATGAATTTTACGAGTGGTGTATTATCCAGTGAAACACTCGTGTCTACAGAAACAAACTGAAAGATATTAACTGCAGGTGCATTTAACCTTTTCATTATTCAAATTGAATACACTGCAAACAAAAATCGTCAAACTGAGTCAGCCGAAGCCATGGTGTAATGATAGTGGTGTGTTGAATTTACGCCACGGCTATTTCACCACGATAATGACGTCAAGGAGGTTGTTTCGTCACAACCCAGTATCACGTGGTACAAATCAGCCAATCAGAAAATCGGAATTCGTACAGTGTATGAAAGTTTAATAATAAATATAATAAATGATAAATGGTATAGGGCCAGAAACAACAGTTTAATAATAAATATAATAAATAATAAATGTGTGGCTTCATAGCTCAGTTGGTAGAGCATCGCACCGGTATCGCGGAGGTCATGGGTTCGAATCCCGTTGAGGCCCTGATTTTTTTTTTTCAGGCTTCTTCTTTCCAATTGCTTAAATTGGAAAATTTACTGCGAGGATCATACTTTACTGCGAGGATCATTCTTCACTTGCATCTATAACCGCAGTTCAAATATGAATTATTTCACTTGCAATAAATATTTCTGTTCGTATAGGGCCAGAAACAACAGAAGCCCTTCACTGGTGGTAGTTCTGGGGCCTAATCGCTACTGCTATAGGTCTGCACTAGGATGAACAGACCAGCACCAGTTGAGAGAGAGCGCTGGGGAAGAAAAACCGAATTTCTCTTCGCCTGCATTGGGTTTGCGGTGGGTTACGGGAACTTCTGGCGTTTTCCCTACATGTGTTTCAAAAATGGTGGAGGTACGCCTTAGCTACTTAGCAGACTAAAAGCAGTCTCAATCTTCATCAGCGTGCGTAAACTTTACGAGACAGACGGATGCGAAACAAAAGAAGAATGATGGAGCTGTAATTTCGTGGTAGAGATTTAAAGGAAAAGATCTAGCTACGGAGTATCAGTATAATGAATCTACTAGCCTTCTGTCACGAATGCCATTCTCTTACTGTCCGTGTTACTCACTATGTATTTTGTTTTATATATTGGGCAGCTTGGCAGTGTGCGTTTGGTACCAAAATGGCGGTCTCAATCATCTTTACGTTTTCAGTGTCTGAAGAGGATTTAGATAATTGTTTGAATGACTACTGGCCTCGTCAACTATCCCGCGATAGAAATGTAGAGCTCATAATTTAATTGTTAAGCAAATTAACAAAACTATTGTTTCAGGTCATAGAGGCGGTGGAGGGTTTTGAAACCATAGAGGAGGGGGCTCATCATTAACCCAGTGCGTGCCTCCAATCAAGTTTTACAATAAAATGTCTTTTGCGTTGTTCGTTTGCACAAACAAACTTCTTTTCCATGTCTGCAGTGTTAAATTTGTCCGTAATAGATTTAGGACAATGCAACAGGAGGCTGTTGTTTAGACAATCCTCAGGTTTATCACCCTCATGGTGCTTCTAAGGTAGATTTTTAGGGAGGTGAGGTAGGGCAAAAAATGTGCGCTCGGAAGTTGTCAATGCCACAGGTACTAGTTGTATGTTGCGTCAGCGATATTTTAGGAATCGAAACGTGGGGGCTAATCCTCCCAAAAAATTTGTTTAAGGGGATAAAATCGCCCCTGCTCCGCTGCCTATGTTTGTTCTTTTCTGTCCTAAAGAGCGAGATAGCGGACGGCAGGTTATTGAAAGCACTAGTGCTGCTTTCAAAAATGTAGTGTCTTCATATATTTTGGTAAATTGCACACCAAATGTTCTACTGTTTAGCATTGTCCACGTACCTCCGACGCAACCCAGCAGTTGTCTTTACAAACTATGTTTCTACAATGAATGTTGTGCCGCGAGGTCGTGGGTTCGATTCCCACCGAGGTCAAAAGATTTTTTCTTTACCTCGTGTGGTTCCCTGATTCCCTTTACTAGGGCTAACGCCCAGTGGGTTATTCATGGGTTAAATTAGCACTAAAATTTACACTTTAGAGTTAATTCTCTGTTACATCATTTATGTTTCTACAATATTTGTTCTTTTCTTTCTGTGAAGGTGCATTTCTGATCCCATATGCTTCTTTTCTTGTCCTGGGAGGTGTTCCGCTGTTTTTCATGGAGCTCAGTATCGGACAGCTTCTTCAGGCAGGACCTGTAACAGCGTGGATGAAACTATCCTATGTCTTTTCAGGTAGAAATTTCAATGAGAAAAAATTGATGAAATGCTTAGAAAAAGACTTATGTCTTAGTGTTTTCCCTTATATCTGTTTCTGTAACTATAATTATTTTGTTTCCTTCGTGTTCTGTCCTATCAAGTTGTCGTTTGTTTCTTTCCTTTCCGTTTCTCAGAACAAGGACTGAATAAATGAATAAAAAAAACCAACTATTGAGAGATTGTTTGGCTGATTGATTGCCCTCTTTCTCGTTTGCTGATTGATTGATTGATTGATGGCTTACTGGCTTACTGATTGATTGATTGATTGACTGACTGACTGACTGACTGACTGACTGACTGATTGATTGATTGATTGATTGATTGATTGACTTACTAGCTGACTGACTGACTGATTGAGTGAGTGATTGATTGATTGACTGACTGACCGACTGACTGACTCACTCACTCACTGATTGATTGGTTGATTGATTGATTGATTGATTGATCGATCGATCGACGAAGGATTCCAGACGCGCACGTTTGCCATTGATAACTATATTTCCCCAGGTATTGGTGTTGCGATGATCATGGTGTCATTTCTGGTGTCGATTTACTACAATGTAATCCTGGCATGGAGTATATATTATCTTTACCACGCATTCAAAACTGATATTCCATGGGTCGGGTGTCACCATGCCTGGAACACGGACCAGTGCTACGAGATGAACGCCATTAATATAACCAACACAACAACGGTGTCCCCCAGCAAGGAGTTCTTCACGTAAGTTACTGACGAGATATTTTAGAGGTATTTTAAAATGTGTTCAGACACAGTCTTTTGTAGGCGATATATCTTCTTTATCAAAACCAAAACTAGGGAGAAAAAAGACAAATATTACCATCGTCAAGGTCAAGTCCTTGCTGATCCTGATCTGATCCGAAAGATCCGGTGACAATCTGCTACTGTTTACTTAAGTGGTCCCAGCATTGTACTTTTAGAGCAGATTTCTTGCTGCCAGCTTCGGCTAACATCGATATTTCATAAGTAAAAGGAGGCAGTGTGACCTAGTGGCATGGTAAGGCGCCGGACTAAAAGATCCGGGGGTCGCGTGTGAGAGCTCTCTGACCACTATGCAGGAGTCGTTTCTAGGTAGACTCGCCTCAACTTTTCATTCCATTTTGTAAATGGATTTTTAAGCCTATATTACGTTTAGTTGATACATTTGTTATTTTCAATTTTTTTATACGAAAGTGAATTTGATCATAACTGGTAGCAGAGTCCTTCGAACATTGTATAACATTTAAAATACCGAGGTTTTGACTTATCTTTATATTCGCAGACACAATGTTCTCGAAATGACTGATGAGATCGACAATCCTGGCTATTTGAACCTCAAGCTGGCTGCTTGTTTGTTTGTGGCATGGGTTCTAGTATATCTCTGTATCTGGAAAGGCATTCGAACCACAGGAAAGGTTGTCTACGTCACAGCTACGCTACCTTACATGTTCTTAGTGATTCTTTTCATCCGGGCAATTACGCTGCCGGGATCTATAGACGGCATCATGTATTACGTCACACCAGTTTGGACGAGACTTGCAGACCCGAAGGTAAGTGATATCTCTGTTATTATTCCAATATTATCCTTTTAGCTCCTTTTGGGTTTAAAATTTCCCATCAACTAAAAAAGCAAAGAGTTATCACATGATCAAACACTTTGGCCATAAACAGTAAAAAAGCAATCCAGAACCTAACGCTAAAACACGTCATCGTATGGAAACAGGAGAAAAGTCATATGAGCCGTTGAACGACGATAGCTTCGATTTTTCACATGATTGGTGGGAAAAATCCATTGATTCAATTTTTCAAAACTCGTGACTCTACTTCAGATATAATAATACACGTCTATGAAGAAAACCATGAGCCAATGTTCTGATTGCAATAATTATTTTCGGTAATACTTCCTGTAAAGAAGAGACTTCACCTTTATTCCCTAGTTCTTGTACCACGCTAATCCTCATTTTCTTCAGCACTGGGAAATTGTAATTGATTTTAATTAAAAAACTTTATAGAAAATAAAGCACAGTTACAACAGACCAATTTCGATATATTAAAATTCAGCCTAACACAATCGAGGTCAGTACGAGGCTCTGGAGAATAACCACAGAGTTTGTGGGGTTTATTCCCCAGAGCCTCATGCTGAGGTCCATTGCTTGAGGCTGAATTTTAATACATCGAAACTGGTCTATTGCAATTATGATGCGTTCCTTTCAATCAGAAAATTCCACTTGCAAAACTTTCTTTCTTCTTTCGTTGAGGTATGGATCGACGCCGCATCACAAATTCTCTATTCCTTGACAATCGGTTTTGGAGTTCTGATAGGATTTGCTAGCTACAATAAAAAAGAAAATGACGTTTACAAGTAAGTGACGTTTCCTTTGTAAGCTTGACACTCTCCACCAACTCTTTCTAGAGCGGTTTTCAATGAGTGTCGCAAAACAGTGACCGCAGTAAAACTAAAACCAAAGTAATTCCCTGATTACTTACGGCACTCAATTGAAAACTACTCTAAGCTTTAGATTATCAAATGAAAATACATATTCGGACACTTTTTTTTACATTTCTTTTGTCACGAACTTGCATGGCAGTGTATCTAACAATAACATCATTTTAAAAGCAAGCGTATGATCGAACACATAAAAATCTTGATCTTGACAAACTTCAATGCACTTGAGTGACTTTGATTGTTTTCATCCAGGGACGCCTTGTTCATCTCAGTCGTCAATTGTGGTACAAGTGTGTTCTCAGGATTTGTAGTGTTCGCTGTAGTTGGTCATATGGCGCATATACTTGGGAGCACCCCAGCCAAAGTGGCCTCGCAAGGTATAATAAGATCAACTCTAGATCTAATTTGACGATTATAAATCCGATTATCCTTTTTAGAGAAAATTGCGTTATCCCAGTCATTAATGAAAGCTAATTATGTAGTGTTGTTAAATTTAAAGGTCCCGGACTAGTGTTTATTGTCTACCCAGCCACCTTAGCGCAGCTTCCTGCGCCCCAGATCTGGTCAGTGGTCTTCTTTCTGATGCTTATAACCTTGGGCCTCGATAGTCAGGTGAGTCCCGTTAGATGATGATTGGTCAAAGCTTCCAAAGGAACTAAAGGAGATCGAATATCCAGGATTCTTTGCGATGCTTGTCATTTGTACCTCTATTTAACAACTGGGGTTTTTGATGCACTACTTAACATGATGACCCTTGTAACGACAACAGATGAAAACATTCCATTTTTCTTTCCTTCGATCTGTATCGTCATGGTAAGGGTAAAAATATAAAATTGAGATAAGTCAGAAAACGCAGCCCAACAATCGGTAACTTTGGACAAAAAAAAAACTTTAACAGGTTACTAATAAAAAAAAAATCAGAAATGACTAAAATCATATATTTAGCCAAGATTTAATAGAGCGTCAAACTTATTTTAATAAAAAGACCTGCAACCATGGGCAAATTGTGTTGCAAAAACATAAAATCATAACACTAATACCTACAGAATAAGTCTCAACATCCCTATCCACTTTAAATGATGGAAAATGGTAAAATGTAAATTTATGTTAAACCGAAGTGTTTTGTCAACATTGTAAAGGGGTTGCACGAGGAGAGGCAAAATGCGTCTGGAATGATTTTTTTTTGTGAACACAGTTCTGATGTAACGTGTATATGAAATAATTCATATACACGTTCAGTGGTTCCTTGCTTTTACCGTGATACGCTTCTGCTTTTACTTTATTTTATTTTGAATAGTTTGGACAAGTAGAAGTAGTGGTTGCCGCTATTATAGATCTCTATCCGGTACATCTACAAAGACACAGAGAGGCTGTCGTACTTGCTGTGTGCCTAGTAATGTTTATTCTGGGTTTGTCTTGTGTGACACAGGTGAGAAAGACACAGAACAAATCAGTGAGTCAAGGCATCTCTTTAGGGCCGCCATTTTGTTTCACACTATAACGGCACTAGACATGCCTGTGAAAATCTCCATAGTGATGACGTTACGATACAGAGATCCTTTCACCGTCTCTGATTGGTTGTCATTCCTACTGAACCAATCAGACACCTTCAGAAACCTCTTAATAAAACCTCTATGTCATGAACAATGCAAACCATACATACAAACCAACCTCGTTTCCAAGGTCCTCTCTCTTTCTCAGGACAATGGGAACGAGGTTGTAGACAAACCAACAGAAAACGCAGTATTTTCCTGCGCGTTCAGGTTACAAGCCATTAAAGTAGGTGTCAACTTTAACTGTGGCTCTTAATTTTGCGTAACTTTTTTTAATTTTCAGGGTGGCATTTACGTGTTCAATTTACTTGATTCGTTCTCTGCTGGTATCTCACTGCTATTTTTGGTGCTGTTTGAATTGCTTGTTGTTGGCTGGATTTATGGTAAGAACAGTCGCAGTGAAGTTCACCTGCTTCTCCAGTTAAGCGGCCGAGATGTTTAGGGTGCTGGATTTGAAATCTGTAGGCAGTCCCTAGTTCATGTAACTCCACCCTGGCGCCATCTGGATTTGTTCTCGGCAGCCCCGATCCTTGGCCATGTTCTGTAAACAGCCTACTAGTCGTCCTTCTACCAGTTGGGATTCTCAATAGTGAAATGTTTATTCATTTACAGTGTTCCCTAGGCTTTGGTAGATTGTGCCCGAAAAAAAGCATATTATGCTTTTAGCAGTGCTCATTTTTTTTAGAAATTATGCCAAAATTATGCTACTTTCTGAAAATTATGCTTTCTGTTACAATTATGCTACTTAGATTTTAAGGAAAATAAAGATCACCAATAGCTTAACTTTATTAGTTTTAACTTAATGAACATTCATATAGTCCACCTTCCAGTCTTACAGTCTTAAGCATCGCACATACGCATGTGCACACCTTGAGCTTGAAGCTCTCGGTACGGTATTGGAAGTGCTGAAAGGGCTGGAAGTGGATGTACTCGAGGACGACGCCATCTTTGATCTGAAGGCTGAGGGCCGAGCCTCCGAGCCATAAGCGTGGTGGCCTGACGGGAGTCTCAGTCTCTCAGATATGCTGACTGCAGGGTGGCATGGCCTGGAGTTTGCTCAATATTTTCCAAAACCAATACCGAAGTAAATTACAAACTGATTTATTTTTTTGGGCAGTTTTCAACGCATAAAAGGTCGGATTATGCTGGCAGTGCTAAACTGAAATAAAAGCTTAAAATAATGCTCGTTTTGCTAAATTAAGCTTAAAATTATGCTAGCACAATCTACCAAAGCCTAGTGTCCCCAATTAGCACAACACTGTTGCATTCATTTGACACTCGAATATAGATGCCATTTCTGATCTACCCTGGCAGTTTTAAGTTTTCTAATTATTTGAAACTTTCCAAAGATTTATCAAAACTTGAGCTTGCACACGCCCTTACTAGACCACTTGAACTCAAGTTCAACCTCTTTAATACTAGACTCACTCTGAACACTTTTAACAGTAGATAATGTTTACCACCCCCATGCTTTAAAATTTACGCATATGTGGCATAAAGCCGGGTTCTTACCAAAGGCGTTTGATAACATATTTCAATATGCCAAGAGCCGACATACATACAACACAAGGTACGCATCAAAGCAAAATTTCTGCAACCCATGCATTCGAACTAACACTGGGAAAGAAATGCTTTCCTATAAGGCAATTGACTTCTGGCATGACATTCTTCTTTACTTGAAATATCTCAGTACATTTTCCTTTGCCAAAGAAGTAAAACAATATCTACTGTTTAAACAATACTCTTAGGAATTGCATAAAAACATTTTTAAATTATTATCATCAAGCATATGCATTATTAACTGGGTCTGGTCTCTTTCTTCCTTGTTGCTCTTTTTTTATTAAAATTAACTGTAAATATCTACAAGAGGTTAACTTTAAAACCCTACCGTTCCTTTAACCTCTAGGCTCCAATTACCTAAACTACTTTCCTAATTATCTTCTTTAATTAACCTATGATGTATATAAGGATCCTCTGTAATTAGTTTAAGTGTGAGTTAATAAATATTGTCTTGTCTTGTCAATGTCATGATCATTGTACATATTTCACAAAACCTACTCCCTTTTTTGAGGGGGGGGAAGAACTACAAGATATGATTGTGTGGGAGAGATTTAATATTTCCCATAACATTTTGACGTTTTACTTAATTTTGATTTCCTCTTCAGTTCAAGTTTGTATAGTGCTCGAAACGGATCTTACGGTTGAAACGTGCTTTGTTTACCAAGCATGGTTCACAATTACGTTCTTTCCGTGTACGTTACAGGCGCAAGAAGATTTGCCAGGAGGATCGAGAGAACTACAGGACGCCATGTATCTAAGTGGTGGATCATGTGTTGGAAGTTCATCACTTCCTTGATGGTGATTGTAAGTGGTACTTGACTTGAAAAAATAGAAAACAAAAATGGGAGTTTGGGAAAATGGTAAATACCTCGGGAAAACGAGTGACAATCTACGGCTTTTGAGTTAGTGCGCGCTCTCAAAGAGGGTGTTTTCTAACTTTCTAATCCTTGATATACCGGCCATGTAGGATGTCTTTGAAGGGTTGGGCAGTAAAGTAGTAAAACTGAAACTCACCTAATAACACAGCAAATAGTATTACTAGTTAACAGTTCAGTGTGCCGATCAGAACTCGGAGCAAAACAACACGTGACCGGTGATAGGAACGGGAAAAACATGTAACCGACGTTGATTGCAGTAAAAGAGAGAAGACAGCAGCAAGAGCGAGAATCCTTTCTTGCATTAACTTCATGTATTTGCCTTAATCTTAGGGAATTATTGTGTTTAGCGTCGCCAAGTACCAACCTTTGGCATACGAGGGCAAAACATACCCCAAATGGGCAGAAGGAGTAGGCTGGATCATAGCCTGTTGTTCTATGTCTTGTATACCCATCGCCGCTGTCCTAGTATTTTGTCAAGCTGAAGGCTCAGTCTTTGAGGTATGTGAAGTATCTTGCCTTTAGCCGGTAAAGACCATTCTTATGATTGTTAAAACGACTGGTGCTCATACACATTTTAGCCCTTCAAACTCTCTTTCTGCGGGACCTTTTCTGGAAGAACGTCTGGGTCAAGAAGGACTAAAATTTTAGGAACATGCTACAAAACGTAATCGAGGCATCCTCGGAGACCCAGGGGCGGTTAGTTGGGGCGAGAGGAAATAAATCGGGCAAAGAACTGAACACACCAGAGTACCTCAGGAGCTGCTATTCGCCGATTGGGCAGAATAATACAAAGGATTTTTCTGCCCAATCAGGAGGCAGCATTGGTAGAGCCGTTTGGAAATGGTCTGGTAAGAGTCGGTTCCCAGGGGCTTTTTCCGCCTTACTTGTAAACCTGCGACGCTTCAGTTCTTTGCCCGATTTATTTCCTCTCGCCCCAACTAACCGCCCCTGGGTCTCCGAGGATGTAATCGAGGCTGTCAGCCGGAAATACTTAATTTGCGTGAAATTAAAAATACGGTGTATAGAACAAATCTGCGCTTATTGCAGGACTCTAGAACTCAAATATTACGTGGCGGTTTCGTTTACATGACAAGTACAATCATGCAAGTACAATTTGATTGTTTTTCGAGGTGATTCATTGTGCCGGGTACAATCATGCTGACAAACGGTTATGCACCCACCGAGTTCGCACCAGCATCGACTGAACTAGCGATCAAATGCTTAAAATTTATCTTTCTCTTACCGAGAAAAAGACAACATCGTGGGCATAATGAAACAAAATCACACAAAACATTATTATTTTTTAAGGTGAAGGCAAACTCGAAATAGAAAGTTTATAATGGGTTTAGCGGGACAGCTCGATTAGGTGCGAAACAGGTAACAATCTTTCAAACTAAGAAAAACGAACTTTCTAAGGTTCTTATTCTCCACCCAACAGTTAAACTACAGTTTTTGATTTTTATTTTCTAGGGACTTCGAAGTACGATCTCTATAGAGGAGGAGATTTCTATGGAAACAAACACTAACAAACAGGAAAACGGGTCTTACGACACGAGCAACGTATGACAAGCTCATTGAAAACACCACCCGACACTTGATTTACTTCCAGATACACCATTTAGTAAAAAATTAGACAGTTCGTTTATAAAAGCACTCTGGCATCAAATCAAGTTAACAAAATAACCCGTAACGAGCTATAAACCAATAAAGAAACACAACCAACCAAAAGAGGTCTCCCTGATAACGGTAACGTAGAACACATTGGGTGGACGTTAAGGGTTGCGTTGATCTCTTTAGGTACGAAATGGAATACAGGTTTCAAAACCTCAGGGCTAAACCAGGGTATGGGTTTGAACTACAGCATCCTACAGTAGAAGGGAAGAGCTTAACTCGGTGACAAGCACACTCCCACCAAAATTGCGCGGCGTATTCCCGCCTTCTATGTTACTTTTATTTCATAATATTATTTACAATCTGTCAGTTAAAAATATATAAATGAAGTTGATGAGAATTAAACAGCGCTGTCTTCCGTCGAGGATTCTACAAACAGAAAAACAACAAAAACAAGTGACACACTCGACCACCAACCCACGGTCTGGCCAGTAGATTACGCATGCGCACAGCCATATCACCCGGGAAGTGGCAGCCTTTGCGCATGCGTAAGGTACGGGCCAGATCGTGGGTTGGTGTTCAAGTGGTTCTTTTATTATTTTTCTATAGACAATCGTCTGTAGTCTTCTTCGTTTCGTTTCTCTAGCGATTTTGCATCACTGATCTTCAACATAAACTTGTCCATCCTTAGCAATATCAGTCGTCCCCTAAGATTTAGGGATCACAATTTGAAATTTGCCTGTGGAAAAGATAAGAACAGAGTTACACTCAATTTTAGCAGTAACTTCCTTCGTTTCACGACACAGGTTAAATAATTCACTAGTAAATTGGACAATAACAACAACCAGTCTGATATAGGTTGAATACTTATGCAAGGATTTGCTAAAAATGTCAATTTATCTCCCGACTTACTATTTAAGAAATAGAAAATCTGTACCGTGTTTCTATCGAGTTTTATCAAAAACTGGATCATTGGATAATGCAATTCGAGAGTTTTCATTGGCTAAGCCATCATGGTATATGAGCCATTATACCATGATCTACAAAAATGACGAGCGTGTGCGTGATTTTTTGGCCCTTTTTGTTTTTATTGTAGTCTAGTTTTCTATATTTTGGGGCGTTTTTAATAAAACAATTATTCCACTCGCGCTTGTTGGATATGAGATGATTATAGCCAACTCGGCGCTACGCGCCTCGTTGGCTATCTATCATCTCATATCCAACGCGCGCTCACGGAATAATTGTTAAATATAAACACGAGTGGAAGTTTGGGAGAACGAGAAATGCTGTGGGAACACGAGAGCCGCAGGCGAGTATTTCCACAGCTTTTTCGAGTTCTCCCAAACTTTCACGAGTGTTTCATACAACTCGATAGAAACACAGAGTACGTGTTTTCTATTTCTTTTAGAAAACACCGCGACAAGAAAAAGGAAAACAACTTGTTAACTTTGATTATGAAAATGTAAATTCTCTTTGCTCGCGCCATCACTACGTCAACAGCGCGCGCTAGTTCTGTGTCGAGTTTTACAAACACGATTTTTAACCAATCAGCGCGCGTGCTTTTTTAAAAGTGGATAAAAACACACACATTACTCGCAGAAGATTTCGGGAGTTTAATTTTCAGAAACTTTTTATCTCATTTGGGACAAATTTCGGACGCTTTGCTGAAACAAAGGGAAAAGGTCAAGTCTGCCTACGAGCCAAGTGGCCTATCAGGCCAAAGCTTATTTCGGTTTCTACAGCATGAAGCGACTGGGAGCATTTTTGCACACCCCTGAGATGGGATGGGATGCTTGTCCATTGCAGGGTTTACTCCCAGCATTAAACTTGCCAGTATCCATTATACAACTGGGTGGAGAGAGGTACTGTGAGAGTAAAGTGTTCTGCCCAAGAACACAACACAATGTCCCCGGCCAGGGCTCGAACCCAGACCGCTCGCTCCAGAGTCTAGCACACTAACCATGAGGCCACTATGCCTCTCTTGCTGAAAGGAAGCTAGAGTAATATTACGTCCATGAAACACAAATTCGACAGAAACAACAATACGGAGTTTTACTGCAGCCTCAAGGTTCTATGAATACACCGACGAGAAAATAACACAAATTGCATCAAGCCGTCACAATGTCAAGCCGTGTCTCAACTAGAATTTGCTCTGTAAAGATCGACCTAAAGAACACTAAGAGCTCTGGACTTCAAAGTTTTATACTTCATTGTGAAGATTTTGTACGCTTTTATTTTCGGACACTTTTTTCTCCAAAATTAAAATAATCCGAATTTTTTTGCCAGCAATGTAACCATAAAGTTCTGATAATAAGCGGCAGAATTATATCAAGTCTTACATTCATTCAAAAGTCGTTCGTCGGGAAGATTTCCGAGAACAGGGGCGAGGTTTTGTTAAATGCTCAGCTTGGGTTATATGCATTTGAAATATTTAGGTCTGCCCAAGAAAACCGCATTGTAAAACTCTCTGAACATAATGGTGCTCTACAGTGGAAGGTTATCGGACATCTGTCGTAATATCGGAGAGATTTTTGCATCTACCATTTCAGGAGGCATTACACCTGATGATAGGAGTGTTATGTCTTGTAGGGGACATTGTGTCGATATCCAGTCATTTAGCACCCCAGTTGATCAGCCCCTGACCATTTAGCCACCAACCAGGCGTTGATTAGCCCCCAACCAGGAATCAATTTGACCCCAACTGGAAGTTGATTAGCCCCAAACCGGAAGTCAAAAACACTCCATTTCTCATTCTTTAAGTGTGAATGCGGGCCAATTGACTTCTGGTCGGAGGCTAATTGACTATGGGGGCCAAACGACTTGTATTGTGTTATATTAATTGTATATATTGTTTTGCACGCACATGTTTTAACGAGCGCTTTCCGCTCCTAAATGTAGCGTGGTTAAATAAAGTATTGTATTGTATTGTATTGTATTGTATCAGTGATGTCTTATCGATTCGGGGCAGAAAATTGAGGGGTTATACCTTGGAACGGTGGCCTCAAGGTTAGTGAGCTTGACTCCAGAGCGAGCAACCCGGGTTCAAGCCCTGGCCGGGGACATTGTGTTGTGCTCTTGGGCAAGACACTTTACTCTCACAGTGCCTCTCTCCACCCAGGCGTACAAATGGGTACCAGCTATTTGTTGGGGAAACCTTACAAATTTGCGGGGGAGTGACCTGCGATGAACTAGCATCCTGTCCAGGGGAAGTAGAAATACTTCTAGCCACTTCATGCTACAGAAACCAGGATAAGCTCCGGCAGCTATGAGCCAGCCTTGAATCCAAGGCTTCACTTTATATCTTGGTGCGCGGTTGGCGTAATATTTACAGCATACTTACATTTAGGCATAGATAACACATCAGCAGTAACTGAGCATGTCAGTCCAAGGTTTGACAGAGCTCCTCTTATGAGACCACTTGGAAACGCTAAGAACTGCAGGAAAAAAATTCATAAGAAGAAATTGGAAATTAACTGCTGAGCTGTCACTCACAAGTAGGAAAAACACGATGGACAGTGCTGGCTTCAGTGCACATGCTTGGGCCTGCAAAAGTGCTCATTTCAAGAGAGGCATGAGCTTATGAGAGGTTAAAAATGTAAGGTGTTTACAAAAAAGCTGCAACCATGACAAAGTATCTGCTTACAGGAAGCGTTTACCAACTGCAAGTATCTGTGAACTAAGGTTCAACCATATCTGATTCTCACAACTGGCCATTTAAACTTTCAATTGTTTAAATTAAGGTTTGTTCCACTTCCTGGAGAGGTGTTCCGCATTTTGACAGAGAGAGAATGAGAGCCTTGATGAACCTATATCCCAACAATGACTAAAATCTATTTTCTTACTACAATATAAAAAACAGGCTGCTGCATAGAACAAATTTTGACCTCCACACCTCAGCAATATCAAACCATCATTTAAGGTTGCAAAAGTTTAAAATATAGTTCAGGACAGAGAATGACAAATAGCAGTAAAACATATTAATAAGACGACTAAATATAACAAAAAGTGGGAAAAACTCTTAACTTGCGATTTTATCTAAACTCTGAATACTGTTTCTTGAACCCCCTCTCAAATAAAATTTTTAAATAAGACTCTATTGTGTGTAACATAATGTAAATAGCTTTCCGTGAGTAATGTATTGTAAGTACTTTACATGTATGTAGTGTATGTTTAGTAATGTAATTTACTGCAACTAGTCTATTGAAAGAAACATACTGTAAATCAGTATTTGTAAGTAAAGTATTGTCACAAGTTACTGTAAGGTTAAGGTGTATGTCTTATTGAACTGTATTATAAGTGCAATATTTAAAAAAAAAAATAAAGAATTACAAAAAAAATTTGTTTCCAGACCTTTGGAGCATCCTCTGTATACTGCTTGCCATCTGACATTTGTGTTAAAAGCTGAAAGTTATTGTCTTGAAGCACATATGTACCCTTGGAACAAAATACACATTCATAACGTGAATAAAGAATAAATTATTAGCCCCCATTGAATTAGTCACTGAGCATATGTTTGAATGCACATTGACACTTGACCAATGCATAGAAGACTACAGGCTGTGGATTCTTCACTGGTCAAGGTGTTTATGGGAACTGTTCCTGATTACAAAGGAAAACGAGCTCTGGACAATGATAAATACTCAGGAATAAACCTTTTCATTGTCTGCTGTGACAGAAGAGTAGAAACCCAGGAGGAAGAGGTGTTTAGCCCAAACTGGAGGCTGGAAAATAAGATTTTAAAGGTAGTAGGAACCAGAGCAACAATAGAAAGCCCAAAAAAAAGATCAATGAGGGGATAGGATATGTGAGGAAACGATGTGCAAAGTGGGAGGTTCGAGTCTTCCCCTTCCCCCTGACCAAAACATAACTGCAGTGTTTGCAAACAGTACAGTCTATTCACACTTCGTTGGTGGGATTCACCAGTACAAATTTCAATGGTTCTCTGTGCAACACTATTTATAGTTACAATACTAATACACTGTTTCTTATTTTTTCGTATCTCTCACTATGAAATGCAATTCTTGAGAAATGTTCAGTTTTCAAGTCTCTTCACTTTCATATTTGACACAAAGTACTGTCAAATGCTCTGTGCAGCAATAACTTCAACAAAATCACTAAAGTAGGATATACCTGGGGGGAGGGGGGTGGATGGGTGGGGGTACTCCCAGAAAAGTTGGGTGATAAGATAAGATAACTTTATTTATACACGGTTGACCAATGCAAAGGTGATTTAGTTAATAATATTATCTATACTAGTATATCTATCTACCTAACTACACTCTACTTGCAGCCCACTTCCCAAAACCTTTACCCTATTTATGACTAAAATCTGTGATTTTTTCTACCCTATATCTGATCTGACCAAAAATTCAATACCCTGTTTATAACCATCGCAGCTGATACAGTTGCCCTAAATTTAATTTAAGGGCTTTTGTTGATGGTCTTATCGATAATGATAAAAAAGTAGCTTCTTCTAAGAGACACACCCAATTCAGGACTAGAGTACAAAAACCATACCCTATTAATGACCAAAAGGGCTTGGAAACCATACCCTTTGTGCAGCCAATACCATGTGAGGAGGGCGTACCCCTCCCCACTGGGGATGTACCTTTTACCAAGTACAGTGGTTGACATAAAAAACAGGTTTGGCCCCTCCTTTTTATTAAATAGAGAACATCAGGGTCAAAAAGTCACAGTTCCTATCTTAAGCAAAAGAAGACCCAATATCACAACTCCACCCTTGCCCTTTCACCTCTCACTTTTTAGCATGCACAAATATCTAAACTAACTTCAAAATAAAAAGGTTTTTTGGGGAAATGCTGATGATTTGCTAAATTAAAAAATGAATGTGCCATCAGTTTTACCTGGTGGTTTGTTCTTAAATTATCAATTTGTTTCTTATAAACTGCAGTCCAGAAGTCTTTACAGATATACTTCATAATTTCAAGTTCATCCTTGAAGCGAGGGGAATCCTTTGTGAATCTACAGAAAAGATAAGAAAAATCAGCGTATCTTTAAAACAAAAACAATGAAACTGCCAGGCATAGCTGCTAAAAAGTTTAGAGTAAAGGACCGTCTGAAGGTGCCATGAGGCGCACTAAGGCTGGGCAAGACCTAATATCCAAGTGCTTGTCACACTTGGATCATGCTGTTCAACATGAAACCTTGAAGCATGCTTAGAGAAAAAACAGGCTGGTCTGAAGCCCATGTATATGTTGTAGTTTAATTTTAACCTCTGGTTTATTTTTTTTCAAACCAGTTCAATTTTTTTGAACCAGTTTATTTTTTTTCAAACCAGTTTATTTATCAACTGTCTGAAAAGGGCTTTCATCTTTTGGGGTGTGGTAAAAAAAAGGGGCATGGTATTTTTTGGGGGGATTGAAAAGAATAAATACGGAAAAAATAGGAATTTTTTTGGCCCTACCTTTCTACCCTGTTCTCTCTGTTGACCCTCCCCCCCTGATATACCATTTACCCCCCTGACCATGCCCTCCCCACTACCCCTCTATACACACAGATATTTACTACTCTTTCTTTTTCTCAGACCTTACCTGACTTGATCTCCTGATCTCCCACTCTGTAATTCTGCGCCTCTATCCACTTTGCCACGAAAGATTTGATGCAATTGCTCCCCATATTTGTTATTATTATAACTCATTTGGGCCCAGACCCCCTAATGCGCGGCTAATTTTGTATTCAAATGTTCACACATGCGCACTTCATACGAAATTGGACTTGACAAATTTGAAAGATGGCTGAATGCGTTTCGAAAGAAACATTTTACCAAAATATATCAGCACTGAAAGAGAAACAAGTCAAAAAAGATTCGCCTATAACGCTATACATCGAAGACGAATTCTTCCACAAAGCTAAAGCTCATCTCAAACACAAGACAGAGAAGCAGCTAGGAATTCAATCGGAAGAAGTAAAGCTCACGAAATGGGAATCAATGACAATCAACAGAAAGAAGTGGTCTTATTCAAATGACTCGATAATAACTTCACACCAAAAAACGGTAGTGCCTAAAGGACAACTTTACGAAGTACTTTGTGTTGCTCATAATAGAACCGCTCATCGTGGAAGAGAAATAACTTCGAAATGGGTAAATGACAATTATTCCGAAGTGAACGTCAAAATTATTGCCATATTTGTTGGCCTATGCGTGATACATGCGGAACAGCAGTCCATTACAAGTAGAGTTAAGTTGGTGGATAAACCTCTTCAATCTCCGACATTTTTAGCCCTCGTGGAGATCGATTTAATGGACTTTCAAAACTGCCAGTGCGATTGTAGCCGACAACATAACTGGGCAATAAACATTACGGATCATCACACGAAGTACGTTTATACTGCACCCTTGAAAGATAAAACCGCCGACGAGACACTTAAAGTTTTCGAACGCTACTGCTTCACCTATGGATTTCCCCAAAAAATTCTTACAGACAACGGTAAAGAATTTGCCAACAAAAAGATGGAAGCCTTTTGTAAAGAAAATAAAATTGAAGTGGCTCACGGTTCTCCGCGAACTCCAACAACTCAAGGCTTGGTTGAGAGATCTAATCGATCATGGAAAGAGGACATGCGAGCCTTGATATTAAGTACCTCATCCAAAAATATTAAGCAATGGTGTCAAAAAGCCCCAGAAGCGGCTTATACTAGGAATATCAGCTACCACAGAGCAATAAAGATGACACCATATGAAGCTGTGTATGGTATAAAAAGCCATAGAGAAGTTTACACTTCTACAAATTCAGAGGCTGGTCATCAGGAGGCTCAAGATGAAACACATCCAGACCTCAGTGTAATTGATGATTTAAGAGAATGTGAAGATGAAGAGGAAAGACCCAATAAACGGCAAAAAATTTCTCAAAATCAGGAAAAGTACAACAACAAAATGGTGGAACAAACCAAGAAGAAAAATGAAGCTAGAAATCAGAAATTCAAAGTTGGAGACTTTGTCTCAATTAAAATTGATCGTGTTGACAAAGCATCGCCCCTTCATTCAAATCTTCTTCTGGGAAAAATTGAAGAAGTTGTTAATAGTTATGCACGTGTTGTAACCAAATTTGGTAGAATAAACACATTAATTTCACCCACCCGCTTATATCCTTGCACAGCTAGCACTCAGAACATTGAACTTGATTATACTACTGAGCTGTCATTTTCTGCAGCTTGCAAGAAGGATATTTAGAGTATTTATGATTTGTATTTTTGTTGAAATAAACAAAAAATCAAATATCTAAACACCTGTTGTTTTTAGTGACTTGGTACAATAGCACAAGCTAACTCTGGTGTGAAGTGCCCCTAACCCCAATAAAATCTAACCATTCCAAAATGAGAGCTTAACCCTAATCACTAGACTGTGTGCTTAACCCTAATGAATCAAATGAGCGCTTCAGCCTGATAAGCATGTACAATGTCCCTAAGCTCAAACAAAAGCTAACCGCACACCAAGTGGGTCTGCATTATGTTGTATTTCCGCCTTTACATTCTACATTTTGCAAATGTCAGACACTGCTTGTTCAGCTACTCGTGTAAAATTTAATGACAACGAAAAAAGGAGACAGTTGAAATTGAGCATTGAAGATTTTTTATTATGAACACATTCTGGCAATAATGTTATTTCTTTGATAATATGCAGTGACTTTTTGTTCAATGTTACTCAAAACTAATATTAAATAGTACTTTGCTGAGCCTCAGTCTTGGTCTGGGAAGAATGAAACCAGTACAAAAAAATAAAACCAGTTTAAAAATTTCAAACTGGTTCAAAAAAATTTAAACCAGAGGTAAAAATTAAACTACAACATATATACAAAAATACAATCTTTTACCACAATTGCTGCAAATCTCGCAATCTGATTGGCTAATTTGCCATGGTAAATAAGAGTCCATACCACGCTGCTCACGTCAATGTGTCACGCAATGCCTTTTTCAGCTAGTGCTCTGAAAAAAAATTTTCTTTGACGTTGATATTGTGGTAACAACAAATCAAAATGTGGTTTATCGTGGTTTGTTCTCTTAGCGACAATGAGTACACGTCATCACTCTTTTCTCCAACCTTTTTATTTGTATTGCTTCTGCATATTAAGCGAGTTTGCAAAAGTTTTCGAAAGGAAAGTCTGACGCATACAAGCAGCTCATTTGCATAATACAGCGCATACTTTTTCAAGTCCGAGTCGCTGTCAAGACAAAGATTTATTTTGTTATCTTTGATATTGTGGTAGAAAACAAATCGAATGTGGTTTAGCACTGTCTGTACTCTTACCAACAACGATACGCATCGTCACAGTGGTGAAAATTTGTTGCGGACTCACTCGGCTGCGGCTCATGAGTCCACAACATTTTGACCGCTGCGATGACACGTATTGTTGTCGATAAGAGTACAGACCACGCTAAACCACATCCGATTTGATAAATACATAAAATTCATATGAAACTGCATCAAGGTGATTCCCGAGTTTTGCATTGCGCATTCCTTCTGCGCATGATTTTTGCGTCATCAGTGCGCACGCGTGAGCGCGCACGCGTACAAAACATAAGAGATTTCCCTCAAACTAAGCTTGATAGTGAGATAAAAGCTCCTTTTCTCTTAAACGAGAACGGTGATCCCCACTTTTTATTTTATAAATTCAATGAGAACAATATCTGCAATAACTGAGAAAAAATTTGGCAGAAATCTATGGCTACTTTTTTGCCAAATGCTACAGATAGAGACGTAACGGGCCCAACAGAGCAAGTCCAAATTATGTTTCCTTTAAAGGATAAAAATATCAATTAATAATGCAAGGTATTTGAAGCCATTTTTTCTGGGACATAGATGATTAAGCAATCAAAAAAAGTCGAACTCTTTGTGATATATTACACGCCGCACTGAAAATAATCGAGCTTATTTTTTCCGCACTGAGATAACCAAAGGTCATCTAAATAAGCACATTTGTCAGCATCGTGGCATGAAAACAAGCATGGTGACCCCCTCTTTTTATTACGTTTTAATTTTAATATCTCCTTGTACTGCAATGACACCATACCAAGTTTCATCTGAAATCTACGGCGAGTTCTTTTACTCGGGAATCAGCTTAATTTAGCACGTTTTTGAATCACAGGAAGCTGAATACAAATCACACATCATTAGCTTACTCTGGAAAATAAGAGACGAAATGTACTTGCCTTTCTACCAGTCTCTGACCAACACTAAATCCAAGTCGTTCAAGATTTTGTATAACATCATTCTAGGAAAACACGCAAAATAAAATTAATACAGTGGATCATTTCCACATTTTTACAACGTATTAATATTTGCTACAAGAAAGATAAAAAAACGTTATTTTTTATACACACTCTTAACTGAGAACGCTTTTTAATCGAGACAACACTCACATCTATATTTTTCCCCGGTCTGTTTGTGAAATAAGCGACAATTTCCATGTGAACAAAGTCAAACAGTGACTCGACGTCCGCCATTTTTAGTGGCACACGCGAGGAGCTGAGCTCCAGTCAGCTCCAGTCTCCATTTGGTTCTTGAAATCACTCGATCGAAACGAAGATGGCGGAATCAAAGTTCTCGCAAACTAGTCTCAACATTCGGAGATCGACGGCAAGTAAATTTAAAAAGTTTGAATCAATCCGAGGAAAAGAAGTAGATATCGCCTTCTGGAATATAGTTGTGATTACTGCTCTGGATGAAAGCCAGAAAAACGCTTATGAAATTCAACTGCAGTCCAAACTTGCTCGCGGAGAGCTTCCACTTGGAGTGAAATATCATGTGTTCTACGATCCGCCTGGACCAAAGATAGGTAACGGAGGCTCTTTCCTGGTCACTATTGGTGACTTGTTAAAGATTTATGACAAGGAGGAGCTAGTGAAATCGAAAATAATTATGTTTCCCGCTGGAGGCTACAGCCAAAGGCTACCCAACGCCAGCGTCCTGGGGAAAGCTTTCACCGCTCTTCCATTTGGTAGGTTTATAATTAAGCTAAATATTTAACAGTTACTGAATGAGGCTGAGTAAGATATGAAGAATTCTGCAGAGCAAGGAGAGTGTTATCCACCGAGGACGTAGGCCGAGGTGGATAACACCCTCCGAGATCTGCAGAATTCTTCATATCCTACGAAAGCTAAAACCGCGCGAATTCAATATTATTGCTTTATTATTTATTCAAATATTGTCAAACTCATAAAGGAGAAAATAAGCTCTTTATTTTTCTGCTCACCAAAAATAACACAACCTCATCTCGAAGTTTCTCATCAACAGTTCAATAACCTGCAGCAGACTGCACTTTTGACATCATTTTGACGTCATCAGTTCAATAATCTGTTGCAGGCTGCACTTTCATCATCATCGGTTCAGTGTGACAAAATTCTTTCTACAACAGCAGCTGGTTATGCTGAATTACATGTGTGGTTTTAACCAATCAGAAATGGAGAAAATTTTGAATGAATTATAATAAATTATCAATGTCAGTCAGTCAGTGATTAGGTTATTTAATTATTAAGTCAGTAAGTCAGTCATGAGTCAGTCAATTGCATATAGTGAACAAAAAATAGCAAAATCTTCGTTAAACACATCCACGAGGTGTACACACCTGTAAGAAATAACATCATAACTTGTGAGGTTGTTCCTGTCTGAAGTGGGCGTGGCCCAGCATCTTTCAATCATCATGGTCAGGTTAGAAGGATTAGATGCAATCATGACTCGGGTGTACAGCTGGAAATTAAGGTCGAGTTCCTGGCTTTGGTACGTAATAGTACGCTCTGCGTCGAAGTACAGTTTGAAGTCAAAAACTAGGTCACTGCTTTCTGAAATTGTCAAAAAATACTTTGAGCCTTATACCAGCGTAGTCTTTTTGCAGAGTTTTATTTTCCCCAACATTGTGGAGGGCACGAACAAAATAACGATCATGGGTTGGGGGGGGTAAACGAACGCATGAGGATAGGGTAGGTAGGGAGAATTGTCGTCCTGTAAGTATTGCAGCAATAAAAACCAAAGACAAAACTCCTGGACTGAAGCCAGCCTCGATTTTGAACTTTCATAAAGAAAACCTACCCAAACCCCATCTCTATTGTCTTCTTTGGGAGACAACGTGATAAGTTATTTGTGAGTCATGAAATTTAAATTACATTTACCGCCAGGGCAAATTTAAAAGAAAGATTTTTAGTAGGAAGCCACGATGAAGGACTAACATTCAAATCATTATTTAACTGAATCCCTGGGGTATATACGTAATAATTGACGGAAAGATGGTCATAAATTTTAAAAACTCCGGCTCAAAGAACCTCTGATGACCCCTCAGCTTAAGTACACTTTTTCCGCTAAGAGGTGGTAATTTAATGTTTACTGTTTGATTGACGGGTGATATGTGATGTTGACTAGTTTAGGGCTAGGTTGTTTGTGGTTTATTTTGAAAGTACCCTAAGAAGTATGATTTATTAGTCCCCAAGGGAGAACTCCCTTATATGGGCTACTATAGATTTGTGCAATCCAAAAGGGTATGGCTTAACAAACAGGGTATCAATTTTGTTCACTGTGATCTTAAATAGTGGTATTGTTTTTGTACTCTAGTCTTAAATTGGGTATGTTTGTTTTAGTCTATCTTTTGCTTTTAACTGTAAATTTAACTCTGGTGACGTTCATTATTTACTATATTTGCATAGTTTAAGCGTTTTAATTGTTAATTGTCTTTTTAATTAATGTAAAATTGCAGAATGTAAGTTTTACACTACTGTGCAATTTTAAATAAAGTGCTCCTTGATAAACTACTTGAGATGTCCACAGATTACACTGATAAATTTGACATCAGTGAATATCAAACAATTATTGTGTATGCACTGTGTGCTTTATACCACTCTGATGACCTGAAAATCCTTGTAATATATTTGTAAAGAAATGTACTGCAAAAATTCTGATGGCAACTGAAGATAATTTTATAGTGGGCTCATTATGGGAAATAACTTTGCATTTCAAAAATTAAACAAGTTCTGTCTTCATATGACAACCAGAAGACACTGCAAAGAGGCACTAGCTTATATAAACAATAGCCTCTATTTGCGTGAAATTGTGCTTGGATATTTGTCTATGGACATTATCTCTTTTGAGAAGCAAACAGTCTTCCAGTAGCTTAGCTCAAGGAAAACTCTGAGCTTTAAGGAACAGATAATGTCCAAGGACATTATATTTGAACATATTTTTGCTCCAAATGGAGGCTATTGTGTTTATTATCCTTCAAATCTTTTTCACAACGCCTGCAGTTTTGAAAATTGGGGAATATTCTCAGAAATTCCCCAGTTTTAGCTGGGGAATATTCGATCACGTGATGTGTTAATTGCGAGCAAAAAGATTTGATGGATTATAGAGTGTTATCATAAACATCACCGCAACCATACACGTATTGGTGTTCTAAAACAATGAAAAGGAGGCCATGTGCCCAGTCACGTTGGTGTCCCAGACTAATCCTCTTTTGTTCCAAAAAATTTTCATGGCTACCGGCCAAATGATTGCAAATAATCTATATAGAAGGGGTCTTTATGCTTAGAATATATCATATTGGCTTTAGGCTAAGCCTTATATTTAGAGGGAATTGTTACAGGAGTGATAGGGAAGAACAGGAGGGAGACTGGGTACTGCAGGTTTTGCTTGTCAATGGTGTCATTTCCAAGCTTGGTAACTGTTTTATTATTTTGGTAGGTGATCCTCCATTTCAAATGTTAGAGCTTCAGTTGGCTTCGTTCATTGAATTTCCTGAACAGATGAATCCCGGTATGTTTGTGGTGGCGTCAGATATCCTGGTGCTGTTCAATAGTGAAGGAGATATGTCTTTCACAAAGCCAGGCTTCACAGCATTGGCTCATCCTTCTCCAATTATCATTGGTACAACACATGGTGTGTTTGCACTCAGTGATGATCAAGCATCTGAGGTTACTACACTTTGTAATAAATTATTAATGAATAGAACTTTTGCCTATTCTGCATTTAACTGTTAACAAAATGTACTACCTCACAAAACAGACGCATGCTTAAGAGGGATAACCAGATAACTTCATTGTTGACACATAACCCAGGTACATGCAACTTGATGCTATTACTGGCACTAAATTGGATGCTGGTAAGTCACAGATAACTCCCCCACCCATCCACCCTTCCTCCCTCTCCCTGCCCACCTTCCCTCTCCCTGCCAGCAGTTCACCCACCCTCCCTCTCCCTGCCAGCAGTTTACCAGGTGGTCCGGACTGATGGTTCAACGATATGTGCTCCTGAATGAAGAAAAGGCAATATGAGACTTAAAGTCTGTATCTTTGCTAAGACAACACAACACAGTGTCCCATTAGGCTTGCCACCCACAATAGAGCAATTGTTTGGTTATAGGTATCCAAACTAAATGCAAAG
>CM042750.1:32353013-32364970 GCA_022496165.2 Catalaphyllia jardinei | reverse complement strand
ACCCCCCCCCCCCACACACACCCCCTTGACGAGCTGTCAGCACATAGTTTTTGACGGGGCTGTGAGAGGCAGCAGAAAAGTAAAGAGGGGATGATAGGACAAACTTAATCCTTCCTCCATCCTCCTGTTTTCCTCTTTCACTGCTCTCTCTCTCACATCCCAAGCCATTACACCCCCCCCCCCAAACAACTAACTTTTAATACCTGTTGAATACAAAGTTTAGCCACATGTAAAATGATCTTTTTCCAATGCACTGAGTTACTCCTTTCATGCATATCTGTCTTCTCACTGTTGTCAAAGACTAAGTATATATATATAAAAAATTAATAGAGTAAGTAATAAATGAGAGTGCGCGCTGGGAGATTTATTACCGCTGCGCTGGTGCTTGACC
The DNA here is from genome assembly GCA_022496165.2 of Catalaphyllia jardinei. Lineage (NCBI taxonomy): Eukaryota > Metazoa > Cnidaria > Anthozoa > Scleractinia > Caryophylliidae > Catalaphyllia > Catalaphyllia jardinei. Next base: position 32,364,579 of record CM042750.1, on the reverse strand, counting down.
TTCATCTTTTCACCCGATCACTTTCCTAACGGTCGCTACTTTAAATTAGTTCGAAATGAAATGAAGTGTTGACTGAAGAATGTGTAAAACCTGTTGTACCTACAATCATAGCATGAAAAGGCGTCAACATCAACCCTACTACAATACACGTTTACTCCAAGGCGCCTACAGGGTGCAACTCAATTTGAGACTGGACCTAGCGTAACACTGACCTTTCGATATCGCGGTCTCGAGAAAACACGCGAAGAAGCAAGATAAGATTTAGGAAGATGGCGTCAGTGGCGGAGCTACAACGTGACCTAGAGTTGGCAAGGGAAGGGCTTAAATCCGTGGATGAAAACATCAAGAAACTTACCGGAAGGGATCCTTCGGAATTCAGGTAAGAGGGAACTTTCATAATCAAAGTTAGTCGAGGGCAGGAAGTTTAATTTATCCTTTGTGAAGAGTTCCTGGGCAACTTGGCTCGTTCCTCGACATAATTTATCTGCATCCATCTTTAAATAGAAGGCTTAGCTTGTTTATTTTCAGTTTGCTAGTCGTATCATACATTATATGCGTACTTGTTTTCTTTTAATGCCTACTCTGCAATGTTGCGGCTGGATTATAGAACGAGTACAGGCGTTTGTTGCGGTGAAATAAATTCATGAAAACCGAAGATTTTAAAGGAATTCAAGAGCCATAGCGATAGCTGAGAACTGGCTTTTCAAACAGTGCTAGTGATCCAGGCACTTATCCACGTGTATGCAAATCGAAACCTATTTATTTTTAAATAAAACATTCACTTTTAACAACAAAATTCGAAGCGATTGAAGAATATCCGGCCCAGCCATTTACATGTGTCGGTGTGCTTTGAAGAACGAGGTATATAACAATAGTTGCTACTGAATTCTTATTCAGTGAGATGCAGATGACTGGGTCGGGTATTCTGCAATTTAGCCAACAAATTCGATTCACTTGTCTCTTAATTTTACAAACATGAAACCTTAATCTGACCACCATCAAACCACCAACATACGTGACTGACAGATGTTTTCATTATAACAAAAGCAAGTTGCCATATTGGTAATAAAGTGGCTTTAGTCTAGGGTTATGTTGCTCAAGGCCCCAAAAGTAGCCCAACACCTATACATGTACATGTATGTTCTTGGAGCTGAGGATAAAAATGTATTGTCTTTGATTCAGGCCTGCGGCAGGACGGCGTGTGATGCTGAAGAGGGACTTCCCAGAGAGGAGCATGGCACTGGGGCAAGGACCAGCAGCTAAAAGGCATGATTCATCTGGTGCACCAGGAAGGTTCGTCTGACTGCAGAGGCATATAGCTTGTAAATTTTGATTTGTGTTTGATTTGTGTTTTCTAACAGTAACAGTAACTGCGATGATCATTCTTCACTTGCATCTACAACTGCATATATACTTCACATCATTTCACAGTGAAGCCCTGATTTTTTTTTCAGGCTTCTTCTTTCCAATTGCTTAAATTGGAAAATTACCTGTGATGATCATTCTTCACTTGCATCTACAACTGCAGTTCAAATATGAATTATTTCATATATACTTCACATCATTTCACTGCACGGGAAGATATGAACTCAATAAAATGACCTTGCTCCCATTGTGTGGCTTCATAGCTCAATTGGTAGAGCATCGCACCAGTATCGCGAAGGTCATGGATTCGAATCCCGTTGAAGCCCTGATTTTTTTTCAGGCTTCTTCTTTCCAATGAGGGTTGTCCAATATTCCGACAAATTCAGTTAGCATTGTATTGTTTTATATGTACATAACAATAAATTAACAATATTGACAATACAATACAGCTGAGAACGGCGCAAAACAATAGAATGCAATACAATACTATGCATAAATTTGTCAGAGTATTGGACAAGTATGTTTCCAATTGCTTAAATTGGAAAATTAACTGCGATGATCATTCTGCACTTGCATCTACAACCGCAGTTGAAATATGAACTATTTCATATATACTTCACAGTAATGCATGTCTGTTTTATTTGTACAAAGCCTGTTTGGTTTGACATTTTCGAGTAGGAATGTGATGTGTGATTTACTTGTTTATTCTACCAGACTCTGGAGCCGTGTGGTAACGACAAGGACTTCACAGGACCAAAACCGCCCTTCCTCGCGTCTGGATAGTGAAGGTGAAGAAGAGGAAGATGATACAGACAAGGTAATCAGTCTTAAGTAAACAGTTTCAATTGCAAGGAACCCTAGCCCTTTACTCCCTAAGAGTGCCAATTGGCACACAGCATCATAACTTTGTGAATATTTGATAGATTTCTATGAAATTTTGTCACAAAAATTGTCTTGTGAAGATCTTATTGAAGTCATAAAATTGTGATCCCCTCCTATCAAAGATTTGTGTATTGCTCATTATGAGCTGATCTAACCATTTATATTAAATGTTGATTTCAGAGACAGCTCATTTCAAAGGGTTTGTTGCTTCCAAGACAGTTTTTTTGTAGCAAACAGAGAGATCCAATGATTAGTACACCAGACTCTGGAAGTTAATGTAAAATGTAATTTTTATTTAGCAAAGAATAACAGAAAAACTCTGATGAAGTGACTGTAAATTGTTTTTGCATTAAGATCTCCTTAGCATTTTGAGTGTTACAATGTACTTCTGCATCACCCACTTTACTCTGGGTTCATGCTGTGACTGGCGTCACTGTGTTGTCATGCAAGTCACTTAACTCTCACAGTGCCTGTCTCCTCTTAGGGCTAATTTAAGGATTACTTACCTACTTTTGTTTTTTGGGGATGCAAATGATTTTTTGGGGATGCAAATGGATTGTAAAACTTATTTCAAATGAAGCTACAGTATACAGTAAGAGCTGCTAAATACGGTATAGTTTAGGGGTATACCTAATAAAATAACTTCCTTTTTTTCTTGAGATTCTGAAAGTGTCTGCTTAACACTTGACTGGCAAAATTCTGACCTTTCATTTTTATCCAAAGGCCATTTACTTTGAGTGTAAGTTTTGGATTTCACGATCCGCCATCACTCACGTTCAAACCTGACCGATTTGACCTCAGAGGGTTGGATCCGGGAAAAGTGACGTCAAAGGCTCACCAGCTTAAAATTTCTGCGTGGGAACACAGCTTATTATGTATGCAAAGTGCTAGTTTAAAAGTGTGAAAGCCCAAAACTCCCGTGCTGCATATTAATTCTGCATCATACACACGCATCGCATTCTTAAACTAGTGAGCCTTTGACGTCATTTTCTCCTCGATCCAGCTCTCTCAAGAACTTAAATTTAGTAATGGTGGATCATTAAATAGGAAAGTTCCAGTTAAAATAAACAGGTGCCTTTTTTAAATCAAGGATTAAAACTTGGGTCAATTAGTGTTTAGTTAACATAGTTTTGAAATCCAAAGGAAAAAAATAATTTATTTTTTGTCACAGGGGTACTTTAAAGCAATTTCTCTCAAAATGACTCCTCTTTCATAGCTACTGATGTCAGTTCTTAAATAAGCTGATCAGTGGCTTTCAAATGGTATATTGTGCACAGGCAGCGTGTCTTTATTTGCCGATTTGGGTTAAAAATCTCCTTAGCATTCCTTGGCAATATCTATTTCTTTTAAAAGTATCACACAAGGCCACCTAAACAGTGATGATGCTTACTATGTAATGAAGTGTTAAGGAGAGATTTAATTGATCATGACAAATATTCACGTCTTTTGTTTTGCAACTTGAATTATCTTCGTAAAGAACATCAATATTGTCTTTTATAGCCTGCTATCCAGTCATCAGTTGTGGCTAGGCCTACACCATCTCGCCTCAAGAGAGATGTTATTACTAAAACAGATGACAAAACAAAGTCAAGGTTTGTCCAGTGGCACCACTATCACACTCTACAGTTGATGATTATTTTACAATGTACTACAGTGCAGCTCAGATATAAGCAAACCAAAACATACGTGTCATTTGTTTCACCTCAATACGCGTATACCCATATGCATATACACACATATGCATATACAGCATGTGTGTATACCTCATTAGTATGTATAAGCTAACGTATTGTTTCTTGATAAGTGAGTAAAGATGGTGAATATTTTTTTTTGTGCTCAGTAATAAATGTGAAAGATGAGTTAATCTACATGACGCAAACATGGGACAAAGAATTGTATACATGTATATTGTTTTGTTTCTTTTTTTCTTAACAGGTCATTGTTGTTTCAATGACTTGAGATCTTGCCACAGAGCGAGTAATGGTTTTCTTTATTTTGAGTACCTACATACATTATAAATTATGCGTGTATGCCTTCAGACTAGACAAAGCTGAAACAAACAGAGAGTATTTTGCAGTTGAAAAGTAGAACTGGCATGAAGTCAAAGAGCAAATAGTACCATAACATTTTTTGACAGAAAATGAACATGGTTTGTTCAAGTGACCTGCTGACATGTGCTGGAACACAGAAATTTTGCGTGCTCAAAAAAATTGTAAACTCAATATAAACTGCACGTCATGGGAACTTTGACCTTATTTCGAAGGTTTCCGAAGATTTTCTAAAAATTTTCTGAAGGCCAGATAAACATTCCCGAACATTTCTTTCGGGGAAGACCGGAAGATGTTTTGATCATACACCAACAAATATAAGTACAATTTAAGAGACAATTTATATCAGTGAAATCGTCAGTATCTTCACTAGTGAAGATATGGAAAACATGCCACTCAAGTCCCGGATGTAGTTTCATATGAATTTTACAAGTGGTGTATTTTCTAGTAAAACCCTTGTGTCTATATAATAAGTGCGCCTATTGACATGCCCATAAAAGCAAAATATGTATGTATAATATGCGTATGCACAGTTTGCTTATACCTGAGCTGCACAGTACACTGCATAGTGCTCGCACTTCCCCATCTTCAGTTTTGTGCCACTAAAACCAGTTCCACTTGCAGTCTACATGTCAACGTTTATGGACTTGGAAAACAGATACTGCTTGCTTCAGTATACTATGATAATTTTTGTTGTTATTTTAACTTACCTAGCCACTAACTTGTCTGTATTGCTCTGATGAATCATAATGAAACTTCCAAAATCTAAGAAATGTCTCTGGACACATTGCAACACTGTACTCTGTAAATTTTTCAGAGGGCAGACAGTTTTTTTTTTTTGTAGCAAACAGAGAGATCCAATGATTAGTACACCAGACTCTAGAAGTTAATGTAAAATGTAATTTTTATTTAGCAAAGAATAACAGAAAAAGTCTGATGAAGTGACTGTAAATTGTTTTTGCATTAAGATCTCCTTAGCATTTTGAGTGTTACAATGTACTTCTGCATCACCCACTTTACTCTGGGTTCATGCTGTGACTGGTGTCACTGTGTTGTGGTGCAAGCCACTTAACTCTCACAGTGCCTGTCTCCTCTTAGGGCTAATTTAAGGATTACTTACCTACTTTTGTTTTTTTTCCCAGAAATAAGAGAATGTTTGGCATGTTGCTGGGCACTCTTCAAAAGTTTAAGGATGACAGCTCTCAGAAGACTGAGAAGGTATAAACAAACTTGGTGTCTTTCCCCATCGTATATTAAAGTTTTAATACTGTCATGTTTGGTTTTTTAAAGCTGAGGTCACAGTGGCATAATGTTTAGTGCAGTGAGGCCTAGACTTAGGGAAGCAAGCTGGAGCCCTTGCAGTGATCATTGGTTTCTTTCTTGGGCTAGAGAGTACTCATGGGTGCCTCATGGTTAGTGTGCCCATCCCCAGAGTGAGTGGTCCGGATTTGCACCCTGACTGGGGACACTGTGTTGTGTTCTTGGGCAAGACACTTAACTCTCGCAGTGCCTCTCACCTCCCAGGAGTATAAATGGGAACTGGCGAATTGTTGGGGAAACCTAAAAACTTGCAGGGGAGTGACCTGACCTGGGATGGACTAGCATCCCATCCAGGGGGAGTAGAAATACTCCCAGTCACTTTATGGCACAGAAACTGGGATAAGGTCCTGCAGTTATGAGCCAGTCAGCTCAAAGGCTTCACATTGGGGAGAGTACCCTTACCATGCCTCTCTCCACCCTAGTGTATAAATGGTTACTGACAATCCTACGATGAATTGATATTACATCTACAGGGGAGTAACATTGATCTCAGTCACTTTATTAAACAGAGATAAATACTGGCCTCCTTGGCCATTAAGCTGAGCTCTCCATGGCAACAAGGGATGAAAAAGAGAGAGGATTGTATTGAGGCTGCAAACATTTGTGGGTGGGATCTGAAAATACCTCCTTACTTGTTAGGATTTACTTTTGACTCACTTGCTCCATTAGGACATGAGAAGAGAAGAAATAAACAAGAAGCTTGAAGAAGCTGAAAAGAAAGAGAAAGAAGAACTGTCCTCTCAAAGAAAGGAATTATTCACAGAAAGAAGAGCAAAACAAGCAGAATTGAGATTATTACAGAGAAAAGTTGATATGGCTGAACTGGTAATGAAATAATGTATTCTCCTCAAATTCTACAGTGGTGGCATTCAGGAACGCAAAAACTCGTAGGCATAGCAAAATAAAACAGACTAGATCGTTGACAAAGGAAGACTTTTTGGGGAAGGATTGTCAAAACAAAACACTGAGGCCCAACTAGCCTTGCTTTCATGCAACTCGTCCTGGGCAAAGACCAAGTGGTCTGCCCAAGTGGTCTGCCATATCTGCATAGGGTATATGTTGCTCCCACCTTGGACTCTGCCTCCTGGGAGGTACATGTATTGTATAATGTCAGGGGTGTTGCAAAGTTTCAAAGTGGGCAGCTTTGGTTTATTAAAGCTGATTCTGCCATCCACTTTTGACAAACCTGATTATGTTCCTTGGTAGGACCCTTTGCTGCCACAGTACTTCTGGGAGTGTACATGTGAATGGGTGCTAGTAAACTGTTAAGGCAAAGGCAAGACTGAATGATGGTGGAAGGGGAGGAGGAGGAGGAGGAGAAATGGGAAAGGGAGGGGAGGAGAGGTGTAACCTGTCGTGGGCTTAGAAAATACAGTACTGTTGTTTTCTACAAGCACCCAGTTATGTGGTCTCCAAGGAAGGTGTCTGCATGTACCATTCAATATAATATTGCTAGCAGTAATCTAAGATTATGAGAGTGCGTTCGACGCCGTATAAACTTTTATACAGATACCTTAAATGATTTCCCTAGCTGACTTCAACCTCTAAAACCAACCTTTTTCATCAACAACCGGAGTTTTAAAGAAAGATATTTCAGTGACAAATTCCATGCCATTCTGATTGAACAGGGCTCGGTACAAACTTTAACTACGTTGCGTGATGGCGCCAGGTTCCGACTCACAAGTTTAATAGGACTAAAATATTTACATCAGCCTTCTGATTTCGTGCTAAATGTTCTCACATTATTAACTTGTAATTTGTAAAAGTATATTTTTTACGAACATTATTCTAAGCAGGAAGCTCAAATATAAGTACACATTTGCAATCGCGTGCTCGTTTATCGTAAACAAACTCCGTGTGACTGATTCGAGTATTTCCGCTGGCCTGATACAAAGTATACAGTATTTACATTTCCGTTCCCTGGCTCAGGTTCACTCTTACGCATCTTATAAAATAAACAATTTCCTCGTGAGCCCGAACAAATGTTTAAATAACATCATACTATTGAATATAATGCTACTCAGCCTCAAAATCCCACGGCAAAAGTATCCAACGCTGCCTCTGTGATCGAGAGCGCATAGACAGAAAGTCCAAAGTCTACATGGCCTGCTCACGTGCTGACATGTTCGTCACATGTATTATCACATGTCTCAGTTACGGTACCAGTTAACTGGCCGTGACCATAGTTGATAACTATGTCGTGACATGCCCCTGCAAAAATTAAGCGTGGTGGCCATTTTCGTGCCCTTACAGGAATGTGGGTTTTCCAGACAATAACCTTACACAGGACAACCAACTCTGCAGAGTCACAGGCCAAAATTAGGATTGCGTTCCACTTCGTCGAACGCAATAATACAGTTGCATGCGAGTCTGCAGTATGTGGGATCGTCTGGGTTCATTATCAGTCACATTCAATCAGAGTTCAAACTGATTTATATCTTTATTTATTTTCTTTTTTAGCAAGAGGAGTGGGACAAACATGGTGAGAAACTGAGCCATTTTATCATGACAAAAGCCAACCCTCCCATCTTCTACTTGCCAGCCAAACTTAATGACAAGACACAAAAACTCCTAGAGGAATCAACAAGAGCTGTGAAAAGTAAGTAAATATCAAAGACAGCGGTCAGTAAATAAACATACAAAAAAATTTAAAGAAATTGTTCTTGTTTGAAAGAGCTTGGATCAGATTTACAAAGATAAGATAAGAAACTCTTATTTAAATGTCAAGGTTTTTATTTGCCCTAGTAGACTTGGGACACTAAACAAATAAGCTCCTAAACTTCATTCTTGTCAGCTCTGCTTCACTCTATTGTAGGTAAAATAATGTCCTCTACTCAAGTTCATTTTGTTGCAGTCAACTCTTTACTCAGCTCTACTCTTAAGTGCTCTGCTCAACTATTTGTTCATAAACAGCTAGCCTGCGAAAACAGCCGTCATTCTTCGCTCCTGGCCCGAGTGGCATTTCGCGTGAAAGACGTCTGTGATTCACCACCGAAAATTCCATACTGATGATACAAGCGTGAACTTTATAATTTTGAATAAATTATCATTTACAGTAGCGAAAGGTTTGTGCCAAGCAGCCAGTGTCTTACATTCTCACAAATGTACGAGTTACGCTAGCAACTTCAGAGGTACAGAGTATTTTAGAAATAGCGCTAACTGATGAGATCCACATGGAAGATCGAAACCATGGTCTTGACTAAGCCGAACAAAGACACATTCAACAGACTTCCGTGCATCAACAGTTGCATTTGAATCATGTCGTTACATCAAGCTTGAAAAACGTAAGTGCGATCAGAAATAAGTGCTGAAAAAAAAATTAGAATTAAACTAGACAGGCTGGTGTATAGCTTTCTCGAAGTAAAGCTACAAAAAGGTACGAGGGTAAATATGATATCAGTTCTGTACTCTCAAACAGTTCTAATCACTGTTAAAGGAGGTGTCAAAATCCACAAAGTAACATGCAGATAACAGCGGAAATCATGTAGACTTATGAGCTCTAAAATTTGCCATGGCACGGTCCAATGGCTTGATCAACTCTTCTTAAAATTCCTTGTTATAACACAGCATGAGGTGCCCTTCATAAAGCCGAGTGAAGTGACAAAAAGGTTGAGTAACCGAACGGAAAACGGCTAATGTACAGATGTCACAAACCGTCGAAGTCGTGTAGGCTTGTCAACCTTAATTTACACAAACCACTGCTACAATATTACAAGACGCCAGCATATTTCCCGCATATTTACGGACTTTGATTATGCATAATTACCGATCGGACCAATCAGCGCTCATGACCAGATGCGGGACAGATTTTCGTCATCAGTACGGAATTTTCGGCCGTGAATTACAGACGTCCTTCACGCGAAACGCAACTCAGGCTGGGAGCGAAGAAGGACGGCTGTTTTCGCAGGCTAATGAACAGCCTACGATGACTATACATGTACTGTGTTTTATTGTGTGCTTCTTGTTTTAGGAGCTATGGCTAAAAGAAGAGCAGAAATTGAAGAGGAACAAGAGCTAGAAGAAGAGAGAATGAAGAATGCCAGGTTGTCTGTATCTAACGAGGGTGATGGTGAGAGTAAGGCAAGAGTTGAAAGCGCTGGTGGTGATGGGGATGTGGAAATGAAGGAGGAGAGACAAGGGGAGGGGACAGAGAAAGTGAGAAAGAGAAGTGAGGGCAGAGATCCTGAAAATGGTGTTCGAGCAGAGAAGAGTGTTAAGGAAGAAAGACAGGCAGAAGGGATAGAAGCCATGGGGGAAGAGGATGGGGAGATAGATTAGTCAGTAGGAGATTAATGAAATCATATGTCAAGATTGTGATGAGTAATGCTACCGTGTATCATTACTAATATTTAGAAGAAACATTTTGAGTACACTTCCCCTCGAACCTACCTAAGTTTCATCGTCAGAGTAAAAACTCATTAGGATCAAATCTTCTCCATTAGCCCCACAGTTCTCAATCTCTGTTTTACTGTTGCTTTCATTCTCTTTAGATGCATACTGAAAAATCCCACTTTTTAACCTCGGTTTGCACTCTTTCAAAAAAAAAATTGTTGGGTTTATTTCTAGGAAAGGACATTTTAGAAGGAATTGTTTTTATTTAAAAAATGACTCACCTTTTATTTCATTATCATTGACTTTGGTTCTAACCAATGCCAGGTTTCCCCATGGTAAGTCATGTTAGTAGAGGCCTCAGTTACATTTTTGCGGGATCCAGAAGGGGGGTTGCTGTTACGTAACCAGCCAGGCCCCATGGCAGTGAAGCCAGGGGGTTGGGGAGAAAAGGGGGTGGATGAAAGTGTTAGAATTTCAAATGGGATCTTTGGTATGTAGTTAATGATTTCTGGTTATGTGAACATTTTCTCTTCTTGTGGAGTTGAAGTTGTCGCCCAACACTGCTCTACTCAAAGTTCTGTTGCATTGTTTCTTACCACCTCCAAACTGAACAACAGATTCAGGGCTCTGCAAATGGTAATTCAGACATTCATTCCAGTTTTACATTAGTTTTAAGTTTGAGTCAGAGAAATGTCCTGCCTTTTAGTTTAGCTGACAGACAGAATGAGAGAAGCCTAGGAAAAAGTTGTGTTTGTTTTCCGAGAGAAGAAGATTGTGTTGGCATATGTGAGAGCTTCAAACTAAGTGGGGAAAAGGGACAAGTTGCTATGTTCCTCAGAAGACGAGAATTAACACCCTCTGCCCCTCCAGGTTGCAGTAGTATTCAGCTGTATTCAAGTCGTGAGAGGTCCTCCACTGGGATCATTTTCTGTTCATCTGACTGATGAAATTACCATTATGATCTGAAGGACAGAATAAGTGATAAGATTAAAGGAGCTTTACATTTTTTCATGGCAGTCTAATAGTGTTTTGGATCCACAGAAAGCATGTGATTAAAGAAGTGACAGTTTACTTCACTTGCTATTGGTCTGTTTTTTTTGTGAACATCTTTTAATTTAAGTTGATATCAATCGAATACAGCAGTTGTTGTACAGTTACTGTAGACAAACAAAGTTGGAAAATTAATAAAAGGTCAACATTATCTGCGTATGTGTTGCTGTATGGTTTCTCTGGACTAACCTAAATTGATAATATTAGCCTGCATTTCAGCTCCCCTCTCTGTAAGAAAATTTGTGTTGCTATTGATTATTGCTGTGTTGAAGGCCGACCACCTTCCGAAGATATCCAAAATTGTTCCGAAGGCCAGACAAACGTTTCTGAACATCCTCTGAAAATTTCGGAATATGTCCGAAGATTGCCGAAGACTTTCGAGGAAGACCCGAAGATGTTTCGATGATACACCAACGAATTTCAAACTTTATATCAATGATAGATGTGAGATTATGGAAAATAAACCAATCGGGTCCCGGATGTAGTTTTTATGAATTTTACGAGTGGTATATATATATATATATATATGTCTGGATTTATGAAAACGATGCTAGAGAAATTGAAATGGC
>CM042750.1:32328085-32343013 GCA_022496165.2 Catalaphyllia jardinei | reverse complement strand
ATATATCTTATTAACCAAGCGCGAGGGTCGTACTGGGAGAATATCGGCCCGAGGTCTTGACAGTACAGACCGAGTGCAGCGAGGTCCGTACAAAGAGACGAAGGGCCGATATTCTCCCAGTACGGTCCCGAGCAAGCTTGGTTAATAAGAGATTTATTACACAACTGAAATTGTTTAGAAGAAAAACCCAAATGATAGACTGCAAAGACACCATAAACTTCAAGCGCGCAATTTTTATTTGGAGCAAACTGAATGTTTATTAAGCCTGATGTTTTCAAAATGAAGAAAAAAACAAAGTTGGAAGAAAATATAAAATAACATTTCATGTGAAGTAAATACTTTTAGAAAAAAATGAAGTAAACTACGAGAAAATCTTCGTGTGGGATCATTCGGGACAGTGCCCGGTCCAATACTTAGAGAATATTGGACTGGCAACGGAGCAATTTGATTGGCTGATTTTAGTTATTGGCCCTCTGAACTAACTTAGTTGTGTAATAATTTCCAGTAAAACACTCGTTTCTATATAATAAACTGATTTGTTACATAGCTGGCGTTTTTACCGCTATAGCGCGCCCATTCATTGGCTAGTTCATGTTCACATGACATCTAACAATGAAACTGTTTCCAGCCAAATGCCGCAAGCGAGCAACATTGCGAAAACTATGACGTCAAACGGGTAACAGTTCACTGTTATCCGCGAAATGTTGACCGCTGTTGCACGTGAACAGAGGTGGCCCCATGTTGCTGGAATCTCAGCGCATTTTTCAAAATTTGCTTTGGTTTTGTTTTGCTATATAACAAATCACTTAACTGATCCCTTGGGGAACAGAGAATTTTGTTTCCCTCGAATCTCAATGTTTCCCTCGACTTCGTCTCGGGACTTCGTCTCGGGAAACATTGAGATCCTTGGGGAACAGAGAATTTTGTTTCCCTCGGGACCAGTCATTAAATATGGGTTATTGACCAAGTGTGAGGTCAAGATGGCTGGATATTGGCCAAGTTCTTTTTTGGGGTGTTTATGGACCGAGACGAAGTCGAGGTCCATAAACTCACAAAAAAAGAACGCAGGAAGGTGTTTATGGACCGAGACGAAGTCGAGGTCCATAAACTCACAAAAAAAGAACGAGGCCAATATCCAGCCATCTTGACCGAACAAACTTGATCAATAAAGGATTTATTATATGGCTTTCGGGGAAATTTTTCTTGCGGGATACAGCGGGTAGTCCCGAGCGGGTAGCCAATCACAGCGCGCGATTTGGGTCATCTTGCCCGCTCGCGGAGCTAGCCATTCAGTAATAAGTGTTATTATAAACACAAATGATGTAACAGAGAATTAACTCTGAAGTGTAAATTTTAGTGCTAATTTAACCCATGAATAACCCACTGGGCGTTAGCCCTAGTAAAGGGAATCAGGGAACCACACGAGGTAAAGAAAAAATCTTCTGACCTCGGTGTGGGAATCGAACCCACGACCTCCGGATTATTATAAACAGCTGAGCAACCTCTGATATCTCTTTCAGAGAAGGCCTGGGGCGAAATAAATACTAAAATGGCGGAAAAGTTGTAAATCTTTGCATTGGGACCTCTAGGACTTGCGTTTTTGTACAAAAAAAGTGGAACAGAAACTCCAACCAGGAAAGACTGCAACAACGGAATGAATTGCAACAGCGCGTTCGCTTTTGATATCAAAAAACAGTGCCGTGAAATAATCTTGTCCATTACAGCTGAACGTAAGAAGTGGCTTCTTTGTAACAGGGAGGTTTCAACTCGACTTCAGGGGAAACTGCCAAGGTAAGCAACAGGAAAGACATTCTTTTCTCACGCAGTAAAATAGGGGCGATATAAAGGCATTAATTAATTTGTCAACACTGCCTGCCACTCTAACCAAATTGAGAACGAAAATCATTTCTTATTTCATTGTGATCGTTATAAAACTATTAGACAACAAATAACAAGTGACATGTTACTTAAATATCCGTTATTTAATCTTTTCAAGGATACTGAAAAAAAAACTATATTCTTGTTCAATAATGCTGATTCTTTCATTTGTAAGAAACTAGGTTACTTCATATATGAAGAATTGCATATAAGAGAAACGTAATTTTATTTAATTTAAAGTGATTAGTGTTGTATTTGCTATTATTATATGGCTACAATAGTACGCGCGCTCTGATTGGCTGCTGAGCGGGCATTATTTTCTTATAATGACTGGGCATTATGAAATTATTTCTACAATGGCTCAAACGCTCTTTTGAGGTGTGAGTAAACGCCACGAGTGCGTGGGCGAAAACGTTAAAAGCGATGGACAAAGTACAACTATAAAAGTTTTAATAACTGAAAGAAAAACTAGCATACTTCATTAGTATCAGTGACAAAGAAAGTCATGGCTCGCGCAAGCGGATGTGAAAAATTTCTTCTGGTGTTCCCATTGTATTCTTTTTAAGAATACCGCTAAAAAGGCCATATAATAAATAACTTATTAACCTCGTCCGTTCAGTCATTACAGGGAAATCTCAGACCTCGGCCTTTATGTACTGACTTCACTATTGCTCGGTCAATACATCAAGGCCTCGGTCTGAGATTTCCCTGTAATGACCTCACTCTCGGTTAATAAGTAGTATTTATTTTAGGTAATACCATCTATATATGGGAATACCAATAAATTGTTGTTGTTATTCAGTATTCCAGATCTCCACCCTAAAGAATCTGAAAAAAACTAATTTAAGTTTGAACAAGAGGTAGAAAAAATGGGGTGAAGTTCCTCGTGCGGTTGCCTTGCTGGGGAGCACCAAAGATTAGTAAACAGCGTTGTTTGACTGACCAATATGCAAAACCTCAATGGGCTCTCTCTTTTACCCTCCCCTCCCCCACCCCCAGCACCTGTTCCAAGATTTCGGTAAATGAGTTTATCCTTTGAAGTAGCATGCAAAGAAAGTTGTGGCCAATAGTAGGGGTTGGTGGATTTAGCTGTCGAGAAAGAGGATTTTGAGCTTCACCTATTCGCAGCCAAATAAGTTTCTTGGGAAAATCTTTGAGGAAATTCAAATCAGATTGAGGTATGGTAAGGGATGAAGTTTTGGGAGGTTAGCAAGAGAGCAAGCCTTAATTTATTTTATTCTTTTTTTTAATGGTTGTTGCAGCAGGAGATGATTGCTCTATATGGGCTTACAGGGCTGAAATTGATTGGTCACCACGTTATGTGAACAGCCTCCAATGAACAGTGACCCCAGCAAACAGACAACTCTCTTTGCACACTCAAATGAAGGGTGTTGGGGTGCTGGGGGAGAGGATGTTTGAACCCAAGAGAAAAGGGGGAAGGGAATCAAGAAAGAAGGGGTCATTTAAAACTGGAGAAAAAGGCAATTATAATTATGCTAAGAAGTGAGAATTCTAACAAGATAAATTTGAGCAATGCATTTTACTGAAATAAATATGCAGAGCCATGAGAGGAAAGCTTGGGGGTCAAGTCTGAAAAAGGTCTATTGACTTTTTCTTCAGGACTTGACTGTTAATTTTACAGAAAAGGTGGTAACCCTGCAGTACAGTGGCATGCATGTTGATGGTAGCTGATAAGAATTAAGATCCTTGCATCTGGTATTGATTATTGAGTGCTCGTAGGCTATTTTATTAGTAAACGTTGTTCTCTACAGGTGTGGATTGTCTGCTATTAGTATGGCATCAGAACTAATAAAGAAGCAAAAAGCTGATACTGAAACAGCATTTTGTGCTTGGGAGGAACAACATAAAGAGGAGTTAGACAACTTATTGTCCATGGCAAGATCAAAAGGTTATTCACATCAAGGTGAAATGTACTCGACCAAAAATCTGGGTCAGCTTGCGAGGGAGTTTTACAGACTTGAATGTCAGGTTATAAGTTATGGATTGGATGATCATCGCTTAATTGTCTCCGAATTACTTAAGGGTTCTGCTGTGCTTGTTCCTTATGATGCTGATAAGAACCATAAGCCTTGTCTGGAAAATGGGCACAAAGCTCACTGGGCTCTGCTAACAGGTCAGTGTGATTAAGGTTGAACATAGTTTTTAATACAGTTTTAAACTTACAAGAAATCATAGAAACTGTGTTTGGCTGAGGATCTAAAATTGTCTGATAAGGAGTAAGCAACCCAGGGGTATTATTAATGACCGGACACTTAGCTTCTAATTAGTCTGGTGCCTGGTTGTGAGGACAATCTGGCCCACCTGGTTTGACCATCCTGAGAAAATGGTTTTCTTATGAGGAAGTTCAGTTAAAAAAAATGCTTATCTGTGGAAACCAGTTGCTCTCTTTCTGAATTAATGAAACCCCTGGCTACCAGCATACAGAATGCAAACAAAAGATTTTCTGTATTACAGCAACTTGAACCCATCTTGTCCCCTCCTGACAACCTTTCTGTCCTTGAAATTTTTATGTACTCTTAGGGCAAGATGTTGGCAAAAATAATAATTAATACAACCCCTTGTAGTAGGATTCAGATGGCTGACAAACAATTTTTCCTCCGAGGGTCACTTAGACGAGTGTTTTGTCACTGCACGATCAAGGGTGCTATGGCAAAGTCTCATCCCCTTCTTGTTAGTCTCACCTCATAACCTCTGCTGAATTCAAGAGAAAAACAGAGTGCCAGCAGTCTAGTAGCAGGAGAAAAAAAAGTAGTGTTCACTT
Source organism: Catalaphyllia jardinei (assembly GCA_022496165.2). Taxonomy (NCBI): domain Eukaryota; kingdom Metazoa; phylum Cnidaria; class Anthozoa; order Scleractinia; family Caryophylliidae; genus Catalaphyllia; species Catalaphyllia jardinei. The sequence continues at coordinate 32,338,353 of CM042750.1, read as the reverse complement.
TGTCTTAACACTAGTGAAATGGAAAATACTCAAATTTTTTTGGTGTAATTAATGGTGAAGTTGACTTACAGCCTTGTGATTTTGTAACTACGTTTTTGAAACCTAGGTGTCCTGTGTCAGCTAGATGACAATGATATTGACTGGACAATGGTTAAGCAAGATGTGGAGATGCCCATGTTGTTTCATACAAGTTCTTCACCTACACTTGCTTTACCACACAGCTGTAAACCACGGAACATTTACTTTTGCGCTAAGCATGGTAAATCAAGCCATACAGCTGTTTGGGGTCTAGAGACTCTAAAGAGAAGCAATGCAAACCTTTTTGAATTAGACCCTTCTAAAGAAAAGCAAGTTGGTAACTACATTGTTCCTGAAGAGGGTATACATGTCGGTCTTTGTGGGAAAATGTTAGTCATTTCTGATCAAAGATAGCAAACACTCATGAGAGGGGTAGCACTTCTGTAAAGAATGTATTTGCAAACAAAATTATTTTATTAACCCGTTCTGAAAATAATGTCATCCAGAGTAACATATTAGACAAGTTATTATGTAACTGTATATAATAGAAAATAGTGTAGTATTTAAGGTATTTAAGATGGTTTTTTGAAATAACGAGTTTGAATCAACAGGATCCCAACCATGCTAGTTGCCTTCAATCATTAATAGTCGTCGTGATGATATTTTCAAGACTTCAAATGTTTGATTCCAGGATCCTAACTCCAATAGCAGTCAAAGTTTGACTGCTAAAGAAAATAGGTTTTCAGGGTTTGCCCTTTCATTTAACAGGGCAGAAAAAGACAATTACATTTTCTCATTTTCAGCCATTTGCATGACTGATCTGTGCATACATAGTACTGCACTGTCTAGGGTATAAAGGTAGCCATTAAAACTTTATGACTACATTTCTTTTCTCTTAAAATCAATTACATGGTTTTTTGAATTCTTGCTCAACAACCATAACCTTGAACAAAGTAAATCATAAATTTCTTTCACAACGTTTTGATCCAAGGAACATAATTTTAAACAACCTTGAAATAGACCAGCTATTTCTGTCTACTATAATTATATATTCCCATGATTTGATTCTGAATATTCAAATTTACAGGTCCTGTGTACTAAAGGCATCTGCTCTTGCGTGTTTATTGATACCCTTGTTCCATATCCTTCATCAATACCCTCGCCTGACACTCAGTCAATAAGCACTTAATGACTTGTCCCAAGGGAAACAGCGAATTTACTTTCCCCAATACCGTCAATGTTCTGCAAGGCAAAGCCAAGAGGAACAATGAGGTCAAGGGTAAACAATACTCACTGTTTCCCGTGTGACCAGCCATTAAGTGTTTTGTTATACCTTCCAACTCAAAAACAGAAAAAAGTGCAAAGACATTGTGTGCTTGAGACCAGCTGGCTCACAAACTTGTTTCAAAGAGCACTACCTGATCATGTGCAGGTCCAAAGTTCAAGTTGTTGTTTCCCAAGGGAGTTAGTGAGTTTTGTTCTCTCTATTGATTTAGTGAGTTTTGAACCTCAACACATGACACGTTCTCCTCCAATTAGAGGAGTTACCTGAGCTGGGAGGTTTAACAATATTCTATTGACATTCCATTGACACCTTGACTGACACTCCATTGAGACTCCATTGACATCTTGGTCGACAGTCGACTAATTTTTGTTTGATACACATGAGTCATTTGACTCTCAGCCAGCTATTGACAGACTGCTGATCAAGTGTTGATGGAGTGTTCATTAGGATGCTGATCAAATACCTATCAAGATGTTAATTGGAGAGTATCGATCAGGAGTATCAATCTGCAATCAGTTGTGGATGCCTTAAGTACACTTGACCCAAATTTACAGCACATTTCACTGTCCCTCACCTTCAATCAATACCAGCTTGACACCAAAAAAACTATTAAAGGTCATAAAGCAATTCTCCTCACAAGATAATTGGAAAGGCCTAATAATTTTGACTGTAAATAGTCCCAAAGGACAATCAGACCCTAAACAATGCTAGCAACATTCTGTTCCAGAAACAAAACTTGCCTTAATGACTCTCTGGCCAAATGGTTCTAACAAGACCCTAACTGGAAACAAAACTTGCCATAATATGACTCTTGAAGGGAATCACTAATAGAACTGACAGCAGTGATATTGGGAATTTGGACAGCTACATAGGCCTAAAAAACAACCATGATAACTGATGTCATTCTGTGGCTATTGTTTTTTTTTGTTGTTTTTTTTTTTTGCAGTCTTTGAATTAACTCTGGCCAAGGTCATTTTTTATACAGACAGGGGGGGAATACTACTTTTAATGGCGCATACAAGAGGCTCTGTCTGAAAGGGGTATTTTTGCAGGCTTCAGACTAAGGTTCAGTTTCATGCTTCAAAATGGGAAGGATTTTATAAGCTAAGGTATATGAAAGTGTAGAGAAATCTGTCATTTAGTTGTTTTCAATGGTCTTAAATAAAATTATTTGAACACACACCTTAGGGCTGTATTATTTCATTTCTTAGGCACCACATGAAAATGACAAGAATACTTCCTTTTTTGGTGACTTATTTGTAATATGGGCCAGTTATGAAAGTATGTGAAAGCAGTACCTTTTCTTAATTAAAGGTACATAAAAGGAGTACTCTTTCTGTAAAAATGGTGTACAAACGGGTAATGGGTTGTACCTTGGGGCAGACCCTCCCCATATAAAACTTTGTAGAAACCCCACCCTCCAGGGGATAATGCTAGTCTTCCCTGTTGTTTTTATTGGTTCACAACCTTTGAAGTCAAACCTCTGACTGCACAGTTGGCAATAAACTTCCGTCAATTAAGTGTATCTTTCAACAACCATTGTAAAAATATTGTTCATGCACTTATGATAGGCACTCACTATCAACAGATGCAACAGAAGAAAAGGAAATGCAAAGTATATGAGAAAGCCACAAGACTATTCAGTGAAAGTAATATGATGTTCAGTACACATACTTGTATGGATATGTTTGACTGATGAATTGCCAGCTTTGCAGTCAAATTGACTTGAAGGGTTTGTGGCTGTGAAAATGATGGTAATTAGCATTAATAAATTGATACTTGAAAAACCAGTTAACATATTCAAAGGTGTGGACATGGCAACATTATATGGGATCAAAGTAATAGCATTTTTGCTGGCTGGTATTCATTGCTTTGTTTGACCTGGCTGGAGCTTTAGTGTCTCTATGGACAGTTTCAACAATTGCATTATTAAGACAATAAACATTAAGGCTTTAGAAGGCTTGTGTTTTGGTGCAGCTAACATGTCTGTAAGGAACCAAGGTACCTTTCACCATAGCACGTGGTAAATTTTCTTTATTGATCAAACCAGCTACCCTGTTGATGATGTTCTGTCCTTTTTCACATGCTCCACTGCTGTTTGCAATCTTGAGCAGTATTTTGGTTGTTTTTTCAATCCTTTTGTATCTTTCCACCAGAAGTTGTTCCTTCTCAGCCTTTCCCCTCGTCAAGAGCTGTTCTCTGACCTTTTGTTTCCTTCGAAATTCTCGGCTGCACTGTTTGTTCCTTTCTCTTCTCTTTCGTTTTTTCTCCTCTTGTTTTTTCTTTCATGGAAAATGAACCAGAATAAGAACTTAGTTAAGAGAATGTCAGCCATATGGCAAATATATGCAAGCACTTAAATTTCATGTTTTTGTGACTCTATTTCTACAAATTTCTCACAGTCCCAGTTAAAATTGTGCACACCATATACCAGGAAGGTTTTTTAAATGTGCATTACTCAGAAATGCAAAGAAACTTACTATTTCATCATTTAGATCTTCACTTGATGTTGAAGTTTGACCCAATGAAAATGCAGCTTCTCCAGCTTGAATACACTCCACAGTCATGCCTCTTCCTGTTTCTGCAGCCTGTCCAGTCCATACAGTACCCTCCCCTGGTTGCACAAAACTGCAGCTGTTGACAGATCCAGCTACAGACGGCAAGACTAGAGGCAGCGGCTCGTAAAACGTCCGAAAATGCTGACAATCACTGAACTGCTGGCATTCATCTGTGCCACCTGAGAAGCCCAAATTCTGGGAATTGAATTCGTTGCCCCCTGCCTCTTGCCAGTAGTTGCCGGCCAAAGCTGAAGTATCACCAGATCCAATCTCATCTGAATTAAAAATATGCATAAGAAACTTGTAAGGCCCCGCGAACTTTGGGATCATATGAGATAACCTGCTATAAATGTCACGACGAAGACATAGAATGCACTTATGATAGTACAGATGTGAAAGTGAGATTTGGTTTTGCCTTTCATCAATTGTTAATCACTATTCTAACCTTTATAAATGTCCTTCTTATATTCTTGGATCGTTTATGCTATCAAGTGTTTTATCAATGACTGTTGCTCAGATGGCCAATGTACGATTATTTTACAAGTACCTGATTTAAAAGTGTCGTTATGATATTGCCATGCTGACCTACAATCAAAAAGTTCTGTTTTGACGAAACACAAATTAAAATTGGATGATTGGGGTTTTTACGCGATATTCAAATGGACTTTGAACACTGAGGACCACGTGAAATAAAAGTGAGTCAACTGAGTGAGAAGGGTTAAAAATCGAATTTGAAAAAAAAAAACAGCAGCATAGGTTTCAACGACTGTTTGCAGAAAAAGAGGCAAGCTTAAGCTTAAGTTTAATTTGTACTAACATATAAATTCAGCAAGCAGCAATCACTTACCATATATTAATAAGGCATTTATTTAATTAAAGCTTTTCTTACCAAGAAGTTGCAAAAGGTCCTTATTTTTGCTCAAGCGGCTTGCTTCTAGTATTTCTTGGATTGAAGCTGAAGGAGGGTCTACCTGATCCACATTAACAGAGCTCACAGCTTCTGATAATTCTTGGTTTTCAAACCATTGGTACATTTCCGCGCCTTTTGGAACACTAACGGAAAAAATGAACAAGATTTAGAAAATGGCCTTTCTGTTTTGATAAGTGAACTACACTCGTCGAATGTATAAGGACATTTTTATCTCAGCTCTAGTGGAGCTGTAAGTGTAAAATCGCTTTGCTTACCACTCATCATTGTCTTGCCCTTGTTTGACGTCGAGGTTGATTTGCCATTGCATGGAATTATTATTTGTCATTTCTTCGCCAATTTCGGCTGACGCCTCACCTCGCATCATGCAAATCTTCTGTGGCGAGGGTTTCGTATCCGTTTCTTCAAACGTGGTCTCACTTGCTTGAGAATGCATGGTGGAAGACAAAGCTTCCATGTTATCGATAAAGCAGCGCAGACTAAGACAAAGTTAAGAAATAGGCTTAGAAAACAACTCTGGAATAGGCAAAAGTTAACTTCGCCATGCGGATTTCTCATCAGGCCGGCGGACCGTTGACTGACGTTTGTTCATTTCAAAACTAGGCTCCACCTCCCTCCATGACGTCACGGCTGTCGTGGTAGCAGAGTGTGTTTGGCGGGAAAATTTTAGTTGTTTACCATTTCAGTGTGTTGTTTACGCCAACACTAGTATATTCTGCAATGGCGAGGAACTACAGTCCGGAAAAAATTCCTTGCGAGGATCAAAGAGTTGAAGACGTCTACATTGACGAGCTTATTAGGAAGTATCTCTGCAGCGAAGCCATGAACAGGTAAAGATTTCCGTTTGGTTCCCCTGGCTATTTTACACCATTTTGGCTATTGTACATCTCTTTCTTGCGTAAGCAGTGTTTTAAAAAGGAGCTACATAATGTTAAAAATGGGGATTTTTTTTCCTTCTTTCAAAACATCTGTTCTTTACAATGTCAAGTTTATCTCATGTTTTACTTCAGCCTTTACGAAGATACAAGTGCACCCTCACTAACATCCCCAGAGGCTGACAAATGGCCCGAAGAAGCTATTTTCCCAGGCTTCATTTACAACCAAGATTTACTGGTACCAGAACTCCTTTTACTGGAAAATATAGATTTCTTGCCTGAAAGGTATGCCGACGTGGAACCTGAAGACGAGCTTCTGTCTATTTTGGAGGAAATAATAACGGAGGATAAAAAGAAAACTGAAGGTGAGGCAAAACTGTACACGCTAACAAAGCGCGCGAAGTTAATTAGGGCTTAAGGTCATTCCACTGAAATAGAACCTACACTGAGATTTTTCTCAAACTTTGCCAATTGATTGAGAATTGGCTCATATTTATTTTACATAGGGAAATTTACTACTCAATACAAAACAACAGAAAAATAATGATAGGTCACCGTAGTGCAATGCGATACTGGGGAATGACCTTCAGCTTATATCAGATACTGCGTTTCACCACGCAATTTACGGGCCTATTTGATTTTGACGGTAGGAAGGAGGACACAAAGCATGGATTTTGTTAAACGCGTTAAGCTTTAATTTTGAGAGTTGCTTGACTTTACATGTAAATTTTGCCTCCTGCAATTTTTATTCTGCAAGCTAATGCTGCAGGTCTCCTTGGGTTGTGGCTTGGGGTGTACCCTCCGGGAAAGGGGGTGGGGGTTTTGTTTGAGTGGGAGTAACCAGTGACGAGTAGTACTTTGCGAACCATGATCCATACACTTAACAATGTGGAATCACGAGGCTACCATCGTCGCTTTCTCTAAAAAGAAATTAACCGCGTACGTTCCATCCCAACGTAACGAAACTCTCAAGCCACGACCACAGAACAACAACTCAGACAGAACTCCATTTGTCGTTCCCTTTAATCCAGCTCTTTCCGACGTCGCCTCTGCTGTGTGTAAGAATTTAAACATTCTACAAGCTTCTGCTCGCTTTAAGCAAATTTTACAGTCTGTACCTATCGTTGCCCACAAAAGAAGCCCCAATCTACGCGACCTTTTAGTGAGAAGTCAACTGCGTGACTACACATTGAAACCACCGCCTGGCTCTGGCATGCATAAATGTCACCATCCACGCTGTCTTACATGCACATTTCTACAAGATGGCCAAACTAAATATACTTTCTCCGCCACCAAAGAAGAATGAAACATCCATGGCACTTTAAATTGTAAATCTAAAAACTTAATTTACCTAATTCACTGTTAAAAATGTAAAAAACAATACATTGGGAAGACCAAAGGCCAACTCAACGAACGCTTTGGAGAACATCGCCGCTTCATACAAAATCATGATAAACTCATCAGCCCTACTCCTGTTTCCACACATTTTAACCAGCCTGGCCACTCGATCAACGTATTCAAAACTATCGTGACTCTGTTAGAAAAGCACGCGAAGCACACCACATAGACTAGCAGTAATTGCCCCCGCCCAGAGGCCAAAACCTCGCAAGGCAACTCTGGGTAATTCTTGCAGCCACGAGGACGAGGATAGATATCGCGTACGCGAGGATACGGAAGGTTGTTGCGCTGACATTTGCATACGTTATTGTTCCACTTCAAAGTCGTTACACAGTTCTTCATAATTATGAAAGTAACTGACAAGAAAGTAATGAACAGTTTTCACGAATGTACTTTCCACCTTTCCGATATTCTTGGTTTTCACGTGACATCATAAATATTCTAAAATGTAAAATCGCAGAGCCCCTGAGTTTTCAGGTTTCTTTGGTTATTGAACATCCTAGATACATTTCCTTTTGAAGGTTTTCAGTTCGATATATAGCAACCGTTTTTATACTAAGGCATTTGAAATTCGGTGTTTTCACGCCACATGACATCAAGACGGCCGACAGAATGTGTCACGTATGTTTGAAAAAAATACTTATTCAGTGATTTTTAGCAACCTAAACTGTTGAGGTATTGTGAAAAGTGTTAATGTGAATATCTGCTAGTTCAAGGGGGCGAACGGATCGATTTTTATAGCAGAAGTGAATTCAATTCCAGATGTTTTCATTGATTTCCGGTCGCCATTACTGTGTCCCTCTCCTGGACACAACTATGGCGTTTCCATACTGAGTTCTATAAATTTGTGTAAAACATTTTGACGGTTAACTTGAGTACGAAAAATCGCAAATACCTGAGACTCGGCAAAGTAGATAAGCTAGTAATCTCCTATAATATCACCAATTCTGGACTGTTTTATTCAATAGTTTTGATTTTATTTTTTCGTTGCGTGACAGTGAAAACCAGCAATTGATTTCTTAGCGGCCTTCAAGCGATTCCAAAAAGTGAATTGCTACAATACATGAACTGAATACATTGCCATAATAAATAAATACATGAAGTTTCTGCCAGCATCCCTTACTTCAATTCAATAGTCTGCAAGCATAAAAATAAACGTATTTTGAAATTAAATTTGTACAGTTCATTGCATAAAAAACGTCATATCCAAGGCGGGGGCAGATGTAGTGAGAACTATTACTAGTCTAAGATTATGAGAGTGCGTTCGACGCCGTATAAACTTTTATACAGATACCTTAAATGATTTCCCTAGCTGACTTTCAACCTCTAAAAACCAACCTTTTTCATCAACAATCGGAGTTTTAAAGAAAGATATTTCAGCGATAAATTCCATGCCATTCTAATTGAACAGGTCTCGGTACAAACTACGTTGCGTGATGGCGCCAGGTTCCGACTCACAAGTTTAATAGGACTAAAATATTTACATCAGCCTTCAGATTTCGTGCTAAATGTTCTCACATTATTAACTTGTAATTTGTAAAAGTATATTTTTTACGAACATTATTCTAAGCAGGAAGCTCAAATATAAGTACACATTTGCAATCGCGTGCTCGTTCATCGTAAACAAACTCCGTGTGACTGATTCGAGTATTTCCGCTGGCCTGATACAAAGTATACAGTATTTACATTTCCGTTCCCTGGCTCAGGTTCACTCTTACGCATCTTATAACATAAACAAGTTTCTCGTGAGCCAGAACGAACGTTTAAATAACATCATACTATTGAATATAATACTACTCAGCCTCAAAATGCCACGGCAAAAGTATCCAACGCTACCTCTGTGATCGAGAGCGCATGGACAGAAAGTCCAAAGTCTACATGGCCTGCTCACGTGCTGACATGTTCGTCACATGTATTATCACATGTCTCGGTTACGGTACCAGTTTACTGGCCGTGACCATAGTTAATAACTATGTCGTGACATAGTAACTATGTCGTGACATGCCCCTGCAAAATTTAAGCGGGGTGGCCATTTTCGTGCCCTTACAGAAATGTGGGTTTTCCAAACAATAACCTTACACAGGAAAACCAACTCTGCAGAGTCACAAGCAAAAATTAGGATTGCGTTCCACTTCGTCGAACGCAATAAGGTGATGACACTTTTTAAGCCCAATAGAACACAACCTTTATTTCAGTAAACAAAGAATTAAATTTACCTAGGTAGCAACAAAAAATGCACTAACCCGCAAATAGCATAGGCTAATCTAGGCGGGTAGTGTAGTTGATTAGTCAAAATAACTCATGGAAAAACTTAATATTTACAGAAGTGATACAGTTTAAAGATATACAGTAATAGTATAAACAGACGCGATGAACACAGTAGTTTAATTTAGCTTTAATGTTAGCCTATCATATCATGTTATGCTGTATTTTAAATGTAACGGTCATTTATCTATGTATTCATTCTCTTCTAGCCCCCGTAGAAGGTTTGTGTTACAAACCGAAATATCGGGCAAATATATTTTACTCTGTATTTTATATCTTTATATCTGTTTCTTCCTCAACTCCTTGCCGTTAGGATCAGCTTACTGTTTATCAATTATTCATAATTACCAGTTCTCCTCTTTCAGGGAGTTTTGAGTCCCCAGTGAAAGCACCGGATGTTGACAGTACTTTGAAGTCAGGTACCATTACCAACACAGACTCTGAAACGTTAGACCAGGAAACAGCATCACACAAAAGGAAGAGGCCAGTAAGTAAATGAAGTCTTACTATTACAGTCTCTTTGTTGAACTCTGATAATAATGGTCACCAAGGTGTGGCTTGAAAGGTCTACAATCTGAATGGCAGTGGCCCAGACAAAGATTCAGTTTGACCTGTTTTAGTACTAGTTGTGCAGGAATTCATGCAAAATACAGTCCAAAGATGCCACTTACTGTCGATGTTGATTAACATCGTGTACTTTTAAGTAAACAAAATTCTGTCAAACACGATTGCCTGGTTATGCATATCGTTACTAAGCCCAACTGTCCTCGCCTGTGCAGCACCCAAATGTAGATTGTGAAGTTACAGAAATATACCCAACCCATATAATGTCATTTGAAATTCCAATGGCCTGGGGAAGCTCAGATGCCCAAATTTTGAAAGGAAAGTGTGAAGTTAAACTGGAAATTGTTCCCCGAGGGGAGGGAATGATGGGAATTCAA
>CM042750.1:32318085-32323085 GCA_022496165.2 Catalaphyllia jardinei | reverse complement strand
TAGAAAACATGTACTCCGTGTTTCTATCGAGTTATACAAACACTGTGGTAACACTCGCCTGCGGCTCATGTTCCCACAGCATTTCTCGTTCTCCCAAACTTCCACCCGTGTTTATATAACTCGATAGAAACACGGTACGTGTTTTCTATTTCTTAAATATTAGTTCTGGGTATCATAAATATATTAATAGCTGTTTATAAATACAAGATTATTGTGTTGAGAAACAGATGCCTTGTCTCTGATAGTCACTCCTCCCTTAACAGGGGAGATGTCACTCATGCAATATTTAACATGCATCTAGTGCTACACAGAATGAGTTGTGTCTATCCTCTTACTACCCTCTTACAGCGCTCCAAGCTACGACCATTTTGGTCGCCATGGCCAGTGGAAAAAATATTTGGCGACCAAAATTCTGGCGAAAGTCACTAAATTGGCGACCAACAGATTAAAAGAAAAACTTATTATCAATGATAGGACAAATTTAATCAATAGAACAGGCGGTGGCATCACCTGTCTTTCTCTTTTCCCTCTCGTCTTTCAGAAACTCGACATGAATGCGTAAACTTATTGTAGCATTGTAAAGTGTCAAAAACGTGCTGTTCGGCACATTAGCTCTTCGTGTAATATGTCATGAAGCGTCCTCCCCCTCACTTTTTTCCTGGCGACTGAATTTTTTTTATGACGACTATTTTACAATTAACGACTTTTTGAAAAAGTGAGCTTGGAGCACTGTCTAACTAACTGAGCACCAGGACCATACTGTGTAATATTGGCCCAAGGCCGTGGCAGTACCAACTGTGTATGCTGAATATGAACATGTTTTCATGTGTGCACATCATTACTGTGCATTCTCAAAGAATTACCTCTTCAGGGCTGTCATTAAGGGCTGTAAACTGTAACACCTGCTACAGGTGACTGAGTATGCTTGATTTTCCCTTTACTCTATGGGACTGCCATTTGTTGATAGAATTCAACCACAATGTAACCAGTTTGCTACGAGTGTGAAGAACAAGGCTATAGGTGACTCAAAACTTAATGACAGCCCTGCTCTTGTAATATCCATACACAAGTACTATAATGATATCATGATTTATAATCCATCAAACTTTTTTCGCTTGCACACGATTGGTCTAAATACTTCCTGTGACCAGATATACGCTCTCAGAAAACTATGAGCTTCGAGGAACACATAATGTCTGCAGACAAATATCCTAGCATATTCATAGTTAGTCGACTAACTATGGCATATTCTTGTGCCAAATGGAGGCTTTTGTTTATATATCCATAGTAGTAGTAGAAAGCAATCCCTCAATATCAACTAGGATGTTTACTGGTACATGTACTTGGATGTCTATAGACCTACAGTAACTACTGTCATAGTGCCTCTTACAAGGATTGCATCATATGAAAGATACCTAATATATACTTAACAGTCTCAAATTGTTTTACTCTGACTTATAGGAAAAATAAAATTAATGTTATTTAGTCCGTATTACCAAAATCATATTATGGTCAAACAGGGTGCTTTTTTTTGCTTAAAGCAACTTGCAACTATACCCTGAGCAAGCTGCCAGTTCCATTTCGATTTTAGTCAGTTCTGGTTTCAATTCCTGTGTAAAATGAAACCATGCCATTTTGGTTTCCAAACTAGAAGCAGGTAAGAGGTTGAGTTTATACAAATTCCAGCCTATTACCAGCAGTATCTGGGCACATCAAACTATAAAATCTAAAATTTCTAAACTTTTTGAACTTCAAAATTGAATCTGCAAGCCCCAACTTGCAGTGAAAGTCAACCTGTTACTTATTTTTCTCAATCTGTTGGTAAACTGCTGATAATAATAAAATTTTTTTCTCCTGTGACACTGAGGTAATATTATTTCATTTTATATGGGAAAAGCAAAAACTAGAATTTGTCAAATGGAACGTGGTAAATAATTATTGTTTTAAGCAAATTTGACTTACAAATTGCTTCAAGGAAAACTGTCAATGTTAATTGGAACAATCTGCCATTTCATTGTAAAGTTCCTGTGAAAAGAACATCTGGTTTGAAAATCAAAATTACTAAACATTTTATCCCTTTTCTTCCCAAGGGGAAATATTCCAATCAAATTGGACCCTTCATAACATTTTCCATGTACAGTTGCAGAAAATATCCACACTCCCTCCACAGAAGGGATTGGAATTCCTGGGGGTGGGAGTGTCGAAAGCTGAACATTTTAGTTTAATCGTTTTGTTATTAGTCTCGAGTAGCAAACCGGAAACCGGTGTCTCGGTAGGAGACCGGAAGTGACTTTGACATTGTCTTGAATTGTTGTACCCCCCTCTAGCGAGAGGGAATCTAGCATGTGCTCGTTGGACGAGAGTGTTTTCATGTGAGCTAGAGTTTGTAGTAGCCGTCAAAGTTGTGCTTGTTTCGTGCTGGAAACGTTTTAGATCGGGCGAAATAAACGTGAGACAACGGAAGGAAACGGTGTGTATTATTTGTTGAAACTGGAGATCAAACATGGTGACCCGCGACGTGACTTTACCGTTCGCCTAGAGTGTTGTTGAATCGTTGCCGTTTGACGCCATCGTTGAATCAAAATGAAGCCGAAACAAATCGACCAGCTGAAAAGAGCTCGCAGTGGATTGAGAGGTTGGATGACCAGAGATTTGGATGCTGTTAGGGAGATCATTGAGTCCGACTCGCCGGATGTCACTAGAGTGGAGGAAAAACTCGAGTCGATAACTACGAGACTGCACAAAGCAGAGGATCTTCAGATGGAAATCGAAAAACTCTTGAGCGATGACTCTGATGTACGGGAAGAAGTTGACGCTCAAGGACCTTGGTTCGACATGGTAACAGATCGCATTCATGTTTTAAAGTTGTGGTTAAAAGAAAAACAAAAACAAAATACAAGTGAAAAGCCTGAAAAGTTCGAACCCATTATGCCAGAGCCAAAACCTACTTCATGTACGCCTAAGATGAAATTACCGAAAACTGACCTCAGAAAATTCTCGGGCGAGGTGTTAGATTGGCCAGAATTCTGGGACATTTTCAGGGTATCCATACATGACAACCCTGAAATACCTGCTGTCCAGAAGTTTGTGTACTTGAAGTCCCTGCTGACTGATGAAGCAGCCGGATATGTTGCAAACATTAAGACTGAAGAAGCCAACTATGAAGTTGCTGTGGAACGCCTGAAATCTCGTTATGGCAAAGATGAAGTACAAAGAAACCGACTTATGTCCAAGCTGGCAGACATGAAATCACTTGATCAGTCAAACAAGGCCATGAGGGATGCAGTGGATGAACTTTGTGCAACTGTGAGAGCACTTGAAGTCCAAGGAGTGACAACAGAACAATATGGAGCTCTTTTGATGCCGTTGATCGAATCGAAACTCCCCAGAGATTGGAGATTGGAGTGGGCCCGAGAAAAAGCTGGTTTAGCTAAGGAAGAGGTAGGATTTTCAAAAATGTTAAAGTTTCTGGAACGTGAATTGGACATTCGAGAGAGTGCAGACCCATCTGTGGAGAAAGAGCTGTCTTTCAAACATCACCCCTCTGTGGAAAAAGAAAAACCTGTCTTACCAACTGCTTCTGGTTTAATGGCTAAACCTGTAACTTGTACCTTCTGCAAGGGTCCACACACCCCTAAACAGTGTACCGTACCTATGTCAGTAGAGGACCGATTCAAAAAGCTGAGAGAAGTGAGAGCCTGTTTTCGTTGTGCTAGAAGTGGCCATCGAATGAGTGCCTGCAGGTTTCGAAAACCTTGCCCGTGTGGACGTGGATCACACATCCCACAGCTGTGTAAGACTGGTGGAGTAAAGGTTCAAGACGCCCTGAGACAGCCAACCGTGACCCCTCTAAGCAACACACCAAGTCACCCTAGTTGGAATCCAGCTACCCCTCCCTACGTACCCTCGACCGGTACCCAGAATCAAGTGCCACCATTGTCCCGACCTCCACAAGAGGCGATGATGTCATCTGCAAGGAATGCTGATTTTAAAACAACAGGAGTTATGATGAGAACTGTGTGTGTTGTTATTGGGAATGTGGTTGTAAGAGCTCTATGTGATACTGGGGCAACCTTTACGATGATGTCATCTCAGTTGGCTGCAAGTGTGCCGAAGAGAGTTGTTGGAAAACGTCATTTGCGGATTGAGACGCTTGGGGATGTGTTGGAGGGTGAGTTTGATGTTGTTGAGGTGACTGCGAGAGGAGGGAACATTGCGAGTACCTTCACCTTTCAAGCTGTTGTTATGGATGAGTTGTCTGGTGTCTTCGAGAGGGTGGAGCCTGAGTGTTATCAAGCCCTTCAAGAGGTTGTTGGTGGTTGTCCAATCCTTGCTGATCTCGCTGGTCCTGGTGCAGACGATATTGGTATTGTGTTTGGAGAAGATTGCTATGATACCATTGTTACAGGAATGACGTGGAAATTGAGAAATGGTCTCAAGGGAACGCCGACAATCTTCGGGTGGATTCTTCATGGTGGCAGCGGATCCCCTCAAGCTGCAGGTGTGGTAGCGAGAGCCAATGCCCATGTATTTAGAGCCACTGTTCATGAACAATTGCAGAACTTCTGGACTTTAGACCACCTTGGTGTTGTGAAAGAGGAGGTGTTGGAACCAGACCTGGAGCTGGAAGTGAAGAATGCTGTTCAACGCGACGAATCTGGAAAGTATGTTGTGTCGTGGCCTTGGAAACCTCAAGCTCGAAAGAATTTAGCACTTAACGAGGCCCTTTGTGAAACAAGGCTTCGTCGCATGGTTAAAAAGATGACACCTGAAGAGTACACAGCGTATGACAATCAGTTAAAAACTCTCCTTAAAGAGGGACATATTGAGCCATTGCCAAATGACTGCGTTCCCCAGTCATATCTTCCACATCGAGGAGTTGTTAAGCTTGATCGGGAGACAACTAAACTGCGCATTGTACATGATGCCTCGGCTAAGTCTGAGGGTGGCCTTTCTCTCAACGATGCCCTCGAGAAAGGACCAAACCTTTTACCACTGTT
>CM042750.1:32258360-32318075 GCA_022496165.2 Catalaphyllia jardinei | reverse complement strand
ACGGAAGGAAACGGTGTGTATTATTTGTTGAAACTGGAGATCAAACAGGGAGCTTCTGTAAGAACAACAAAATAAACAATAGTACGAGCTTAATTGAAATTTCCACAGGAGTGTGTGTGTGTGTGTGTGTGTGTGGGGGGGGGGGGGGGGTGGGTGTGGGGAGGGGAGAGAGAGAGAGGGGTAATATTTTCTGGAACTACACAATGCAACCCACTAAACAATATTCTTAATATTTGGGGTTTTTAACGCCTGGGCAAGGCATTTGGCAATTTAATTTGTGAACAATCACAGTTGATTTTGATTTCATTCTAAAAGTTAAAGAAGAAAGTATATAAAGAGCTTAAGGTATATACATGATATCTAACTATGTACTATGTAATAATATTTTATAACTTTCAATTTATCATAAGCAAAGTAAAAAGTGTTCCTAAAGACCTCAAGCTGACAACACGCCTTTGTCGTCTGTAGTACATTTTCCATTTGAAAGGAACTCGAAGATTACAAATTAAGAAAACAGCAGCACATCCCATAATAAAGAGAAACAATTGCAAAATGAATGGTAGTCTGCTTGTTTCAACACTCTAGAAAGGGAGAAAATAAATTTGAATGTGCATTAATTATGTTTATATACCTATATATTATACAGAATTGAAAAAAAAAAACATTTACCATGTATCATGCAGCCATTACAAACTAGCAAAAAAAAAAACAATATTTTTTGTCACATAAATTCCTAGAGCTAGACGTTCTTAAACACACAGCAGCAATAATCAACCTTTCTGACATACCTCATCATTTACCCATTGTTCAGCATTGGTATAGAGCTGCATTTCTTTCCAGAAATGCATAAAAAAGAAGAGGGCTGGATAGAGATGGTGGACAGCTTCTAACTCATCCTGTAGAGAGAACAAGGAGACTGGGTTAACATAAAGCAGGTTCACTTTGATAACCTTAATATTCATGAGGATTTCTCACGAGAAGGATTTCTACATGTCATGACATGAGTTCTGGGAAGGGGTGTAATTTGGGAAAAACGTTTTTGAAGAGGGGGGGGGGGGTGGTAGAGTGGGATGTGAATGGGTATTATAGTGTGAAAGTCATATGTGATAGTATGCTGTAGATGCATCAACTCCACAACCACTCAAATTCAAATGACTGTATGTTGTGTTACCCATTAACTATGTGTTACCCTATTACTAAATTGCAACTTCTCTATCTGTATAATGTTTTTATCAAATGTGAGTGCTGATTGGTTAAAAATTGAAGACTTTCATGCAAAAAGGGCAGATGGCACTTTTGGGGCAATCTTCACTTTTTGCAGGATTGACCAGATTTTTGGTAGACTGACTTGTTTGACATGAAAACATCAGAAACCAAAACATTTATTTTTTAAAAATCTATGACATTGAAGGTGCTAAAAGAAACTGTTTAAGTTCAGGTCGTGTTAAAATCCACCACCTAAAGATGCTACTGGGAAAACTGAATTTGTTGCATGCATTATTTATGAAAAATGTAGTGCGAATCAACAAAAACAATCACACAATGATGCTTTTCATGCCAAGACAAGTCAGTCTGCGAAACACTAGCTTAATCCGACAAAAAATGAAAATCAGCCCAAAAAACAATATGTGCCCTTTTTGCACAAAGCCTTCAAACTTTTCGTTTTTCTGTAACTTGATGAAAACATACATCTAGCACGAGCTGTTGATCTAATGATATCAAAAGTAATGTGAATTATCATTTTGATGATCAAGTAAACATTAAGTCAAGTTGTTCGCTACGTATTTGTCGCAGTATTTTCTAAAAGAGGTAGAAAACATGTATTCTGTGTTTCTATTGAGGTTTTAGTATAAATCTACTAGTGTTCTATTATGAATGCCATTCTCTGATTGACTTTGCCACTCATTACCTATTAAGCAATTAGATTATGAGCTCAAGATTTTTATTGCGCAATAGTTGACGAGGGCGCAGCCCGAGTCAACTATTACGCATAGAAATCGAGAGCGAATAATCTAATTGTTTTAGTATAAATCTACTAGTCGTTCAACACGTTCATCTAAATCCTCTCTACAGACACTTCAAAAACAAAAAGCGGCCCCCAGCGCACGCTGTTACGCTACTCACTATCTATCACCAAATAGAACGTAAGTAGTGTAGCCAATCATAGGACGTCATTCATGATAGAACGCTAGTAGATTTATACTAATCTGTGATAGATAGTGAGTAGCGTAGCAGTGCATGCTTATTAACAAAATGACAACCCCTTCTTGGTGTTTTCGAACATTTAGATAAAGTTTTGAATGACTAGTAGAAAGATATACACTATTTGCTCTAAATTTCTATGCATGATAGTTGACATGGGCTGCACCCTCGTCAACTATCATGTGACAGAAATGTCAAGCTCATAATCTCATTGTAGATTGAAACACTCGTGGAAGTTTGGAAGAACTTGAAACAGCTGCAGAAAAACTTGCCTTTTGGCTTGTGTTCAGAGAGCATTTCTCATTCTCCCAAACTTTTATTCATGTCTCTGTTTAACAATTAGATTGTGAGCTCATAGAAACTGAGAGTGTTTTAAATTAAATCTTTCTACTAGTTCTTCAAAACTTTTGATTATCTAAATCCTTGAAAATGCAAGAAGCGTTAGTCATTTTGTTAACAAGCGCACACTGCTACATTATAGTCATTATCTATCACAGAATAGATGATGAGTAGCGTAGCCAATCAGAGAACAACATTTGTGATAGAATGTCAGTAGATTTATACTAAACTTGATAGAAACAGCAAATGTTATCTATTTCTTAAATATCCATAAGTGACAATGAGAACCTAGTAATAGTTTTGCCATACCTGAAGGCTCTCACTTGGAGGGTTGAATCTACTGAAACAGTCCTTTTCAGTGACCCTAGATTGTGTCTCTTCATTTCCCCACAGAAAAATTTTGAATGTAAATGGAATCTAGTAAGAAAATTAACAAAGAAACAAATGTTTCCTTTTGTAAGCAGGCATAAACAGATCATGTGTACAGAATGCATCCACAGTCGAGTGTCAATCTATATCTTTGCTAGGCCCCCAGTTGACACTCAATTGACATCTTGATCCACACTCAATAGATATCTCGACTGATACTTGGTAGACACTAGACCAACATTCGATCAACATCCCAATTAATCAACAGTGAGTTGATAGTTGACTCACACAGTGTTCACTGACTCATGTATTGATCGACACTTGATGGCGTGCCTACAAAAATTGGATGACTGACTGAAATGTTGGTCAAGTGTTGTCTAAGTAACGATCAAGATGTTTATGGAGTGTTCATCAAATACAAATCTAGTGTCAGTTGAGATGTTTATGGAGTGTCAATCAAGGGTATCGATCAACACTTGATACCACATGATCCCAATAAACTAAAATTGATTTTTGGGGTCACATGTAGGGTTCATATTTTGTAGCTTCATTTCAGATAAATATTTGAAAACGAATAAGGATAATAAACTTGATACTAAACGTGCCATCTTTAACAGTATTCAGAATATAATTTAAGATGTAATAATTTATTGTTTTTGTCACTGGAAGAAATATTATTTTATTAGTAATTCACTGTAAGAAGATGCATTTTACCTGTTTTTCTTCAGTTGCATAATTAAAAATACTCTGACCACTGAGACCAGTGACATTTACAGGAACGAGTATATGGTCTGACGTCAAAGATGATGACAGAAGGGATGCTAAATAGAACACATCTGTGCCACTAACTTTGGGAGGATTTTTTTCTGTGAAACAAAATCATTTTCAGTTAAAAGCATTGTGATGAACAATGATCATAATATCTTCAAGCTTTCAGAAACTCCTACTACTATATAAAAGAAGCTTTAAAAAGCCCTGAACAAAAGCTCAGGCACCTTTAAGCTGACTGTACATGAGAGGGATCTTAGTTCGCAAATATTTAGAGAAAACAACATACAACATTACTGCCAGCAGAAATTACAAAAATGTAGTCTGCATTCAAGCCTAGTTGCCCTAACCAGGGCAGTGCTTACAACATCTCTGATGTCTATTTATTATAAGCAATCAAGGAACCATCAGCTGATAGTTGCCCTAAAGAAATTTGATGTTCTTATAACAAATATTTGCCCGAGAAGCGAAGCTTTGAGGGCAAATATGCTACTTTTAATGTTACGGTATCTCTCGACCGACAGAAAGATATACTACGAAACTCTTCAATGAACCCATAACCTTAGTTACAGAGGAACGACTTCCAAACAATATAAGCTATTATCACACTAAGTTAACTTAAGTCACAACTGACAAGAACTCATGGTAAATCTTGATATCTTTAACTGGAAAGCTCCTTATGGTCCAATTGACCTTGAACGAAGTTCCCCAATAGCCTTTACAACAATAGCACTTTACAGCTTCTTCAGTTGGTCTCCACCAAACAACAACAGAACTCTATGGCTTCTCTACTTGGCCACTGCCGAGAAAACCAACTCTCACTACTACTTAGCTGACTCTTTATATACATTTACCAGATATTCTAGAACATTCCTGGAGCTCCTATTTATGTAATATTACATCATTTGGAGCTTCTAAGATAACTATTTCTGTAACATTACATCATAATTACATCATTTGGTAGAATGTTCTAAACTGTTCCATAGCGTGACTGTAGAAAGTTCTGGTACGAGCATTGTGTGACTTTAGACTCTAGAAGATTCCATAAACTTGAGATTTGCATACTTCCTCCATAACATTAAGAACATCAAATTTCCAATGGGCAACTATCAGATGGTAGTTCTGAGACATTTGGGCCGCCACGAAGCTCTTCCGAAAGTCTCACAGGATTGGTTGAGCCGAGTAGGGATGCAGATGTTGATCAAGGGTCGATGGAAGGTATCAACTGATACTTGACTGCAGATGCATTTAATACACATGATGTCCCTGAGTAGTTGTGTGAGGGAAAAGCCTACCTATTGCTGGAAAGACTATTTGTCTTTTTCCTGAATGAAATGAAATAAAGGCATCAAACTGTTTTTCAGTGGCTAGCTCCCTTATAACCCTACATTCTGGCTCTGAAAGGAAAAAATAAATAAAATAATGATTACTTTAATTTACTACATTACAGTCTATTACAGGACAGTGAATGATTACTACCAGTTCACACATCAGACCATGAAATGGTTATTTATGAGTAAAATGTTTTAAAGTACAAAACAACTTCCTGCATATTAATATTATTGTGGACACAATACAAGTAACATTTTCCCAGTTCTATAAGAATTTGTTTGATAACCAATGAATGAAACAACTTAATATAATAAAGGCAAAGAGTACTTTTTCACTTGACTTGGTCAAAATTATTTTAATTTCCCTCAAGTTGAAGATTTGGTGAAGATCTAGGTTGGAGAGACTACTGGAACACCAGAGTATCTCTACTTCCCTTCCCTTTCCTTCCCTCATTGGTGCACAGATTAATAATACTTAACATATAAACATTTGATAAAGGGGCAACAGTTGTCGCTAACAAAAAGGATCATTTCATTTACTTTTAGATTTATATGTTAGTCTTAGTGAATTCAATACCGTATTATTTGTATACATTAGTTCTAAGTTATTATTGCAACTTTTCTAAAATTAATGTAATTCTTAATGTTTAGTATAGTAGGTCCACATCAGCCCTTTGGCTGCCTTTAACACAACCTACTTATCAAATAAAGTATGTATGTATGTATGTATGTAATCAGCTGCCTTTGCTAATTCCCACTCCTTCCCTACCTCAAGAAACTTGTTATAATTAATTTGCTTAACCACAAGCTGCCTTGCCACCAATATTATTGATTTGCATATGTTAAGTATTAAAACCAAGATTTCAGCCCTACAATCATTTTCAGTACATATGGTAATACATGACTGTGCAATAGCCATATGGTTGCAAAATATCAACAACCGTGAACACTGAAAGTGGAAAGTGTTAAACCAACAATAAATCAAAGTGAAGAATGATCATCGCAGTAAATTTTCCAATTTAAGCAATTGGAAAGAAGAAGCCTAAGAAAATCAGGGCTTCAACAGGATTCGAACTCATGACGACCGCAATACCAGTGTGATGCTCTACCAACTGAGCTATGAAGCCACACATTGGGAGCGAGGTCAATTTATTGAGTTCATATCTCCTGTGAGGAGTGAAATAATGTGAAGTATATATGAAATAATTCATATCTGAACTGCAGTTATAGGTGAAAGTGAAGAATGATCATCGCAGTAAATTTTGCAATTTAAGCAATTTCATCTACAATTGCAGTTCAAATATGAATTATTTCAGAAAATGGAAATGCCAATTTTCCTATTTCAATTTTTCGTTTGAACAAGGAGTATTTTCTTCTGGTTCGTAGTTCTTACTTCTGGTAAGTTGGAGAAAGCCTTGAACGAACAAAGACCAGGAGGCAGCACTTAGAAGCTGAGAATTACTGGGTTCTTTGTATCCATACCTTTGTAATAAAAGACTGAAACCATCAATACACTGTGTTCAATTATGAAGAAAAGTAGCTCAGAGAGAGTGAGCACTGAGCAAATAAACTGATCACTGTATCAAAGCCACTTTTATTTTTTGCAATCCTTGGCAAGCTGAAACGCAAAAGCCAGATATACATCATTGTACTAGCTGAGCCTGGAGACAGCCTATGATACCTTGACAAAGGATTAACATGTGAATTTTTTTGGATAGTACTGTAGTGTATTAGGACCCAGTTCCCCTCCTGTATAGTGTAGTTTAAAAAACCCAGACCCTCTCGGTCATGTAGTGGAACACGAGTTATCATGGCGGAATAAAGCTATCGTTGTCGTTTGATGTAATCCGGTTTAATCCTTCTTATCACCGACTAATTCGGGACACAACAAGTACTTCTGTTATTGAGATAGACTAAAGAGACCCTATGATGCTAAGTTGGTACCCTTTCAGTTTGAAAAATCATGTGACAAGTTATTCACTTCAATCTAAACCGTAAATGTGTAAAGCATTTTTTGCAATTTTATGTGAGTGTTTGGTGCAGATTTTAAAATGGTTTTGGTTTTTAACACAGCTGGAAAAAATGTTTTTGGACAATTGGTAAGGACATTGAACCAATTTTATATGCTTATTTCCTCATTGCAGGCTAGATCTTACCTCCAACATCGAACTCAGCCTCTCTGACATAACTTTTGACCTCTTCAGTTGCCTGGATAAGTTAAACGTAGGATGTACCCCCACCGTGGCACAAAGAGCTGGTGGGGGAGGTAGTGGGGAAGGCATTGGAGCCTTTAACAACAAAAGCACACAAAGAGTTCCTTTACATTCACTGTGTTTGGTTTTCATTGCCTTCCGGTCTGTGTTCGTCTCAGGCTTTCACCGACTTACCGGAAGGAAGAACAGTGAACCAGAAATAAATATTCCTAGTTCTGAAACTCGATACCAAATTTTCATCTTCATTTTTTTGTAGATTGAAAATTGAAATTTGTTGTTTCATTTTCAATTTTCATTTTCTTGGAAATTGAAAATTGAAAATCAAAGTTTGATCATCGTTTTTCTAAGTTGTAGAAAAACGGTCAGCACTCGAGTAAGCGCATTAATGACATCTGTCCATTTCTGACATTTTCCACACTTGCATGTGTAATCTTGGCCTCCTGATCCTTTCTTGGTTTTTCTAGTCTTTTGACCTTTTCTAGAATGTTTGGCTTGTTTTAGCAGGGATTGCCATACCGAATAGCAATGTTGACAGTGCTATACCGAACGAGGTAATGCAACATTACAAATCGCATCACCATATATTACGAAAGGATATGTAAGCAGGAATGCCTTGATTTGGAAAGAAAAGCTCTGGGCCCAGATTTCAAGGAAAGCAAAGACACAGAAAGCTTTGAAAGAAACTGTCAACTGCGTTTACGGCCATCTCTTGAATATGGCAATGAACAAATATCATTTTCTTTCACGATATTGAGACAAAAGAAAACAAAACTAAATTGTTTACAGAAAGAAACATTATAATCATTTCAGCAACAGACAGCTCTTTATGTTACATCGCAGCATAGAATGCACTTACAACCTTTGACTACTACTAGTTTTAGCGTTAGTAAAAATAGGGGGTCCGTGGACCCAGTCCATAAAAGGGGGTCCATGGACCTGGTCCATGAAAGTGGGTCCATGGACCCAGTCCATATTTTGATGGACCCGGTCCACAGACGGGGTCCATGGACTGGGGATCCATGTTCTGTGGTTTCCCAGAGAAAACACTGAAGCTTAACTGAGTCCAATACTGATTTTTGTTATTAGCCCTCTCAGTTTAATCTTACTAGTCAAGCAATAAAGAAGGATGAAATTTCTTATTTATTTGTGACTGCGTTCCCTGTTTATAATGAGGCTCAAATGTTCATTTCAATAATTGGGCATCGAGTATTGTGGACTGCATTATAATAAGCCTAGATTTATCTTGTTACAATAATTTAGAAAACAGTCCTAAGAAAGCATGCGTGCTGATTGGTTAAAAATCCTGTTTGTATAACTCGATGTAGACACAGAACTAGCGCGCGCTGTTGATGTAGTGATGGCGCGAGCAAAGAGAATTTACATTTTGATAATCAAAGTTAACAAGTTGTTTTCCTTTTTCTCATCGTGGTGTTTTCTAAAAGAAATAGAAAACATGTACTCCGTGTTTGTATCGAGTTATACAAACACTCGTGAAAGTTTGGGAGAACTCGAAAAAGCTGTGGAAACACTCGCCTGCGGCTCGTGTTCCCACAGCATTTCTCGTTCTCCCAAACTTCCACTCGTGTTTGTATAACTCGATACAAACACGGTACATGTTTTATATTTCTTAATTAATAGCGATGTTTCTCGTTACGTCACCTATTGTCATAATGTGCCAACCAGAGGATTATTGGCTGCTGAAACAATGGATACTATTGTTCAGTGGCTGGCAAATTTGAATATCTAAAGAAATGTGATGTCAATGTTTGTAAACAAGAGACATCGCTATACAGATGTTCAAAACGCGGAAAAAAAAAGCTGTGAGAGTAAATTAAGTTATAAATTAGACAAACCTGCTATATTTCTGTCAGCAGATCGGCTTCCAATATTCCCTTCCAGATCAGCGTTAAGGTCGGCGTTATTTGCAGTGCCCATCCAGCAGTAATTTCCAGTTTTTTCAATGATAACCCGGCCATCTGGGTTTACAATTGTCAGAAGGTATAAATCAAAATTGTTGAGTAAGAACCGGGTAAAATTACCCTCATATGTACCTGAGGGAAAGTCGATACCTTGAGTTACATTTTGTAGCAGGTAAAACAAACTTTGCACTGGAAAAAACTCAGCGGCATGTTCACCATACGAAAGCAATATCCTCGATCGCTTGTCTTGTTTGTTCTCCACAATCGAATCAAGGGAAAAGTTCGAAAAGCGAATAACGTACTGTGAAAGTCCAAGCCTGGAACGGTATCTCATCTGTACATCAACAAGTTCAGAATACTGCGCAGAAATGTGATGCAAGCACTCGTTCATCCTTGTGATGTTGTGATAAAAGTCGTAGTTTGGAACATAGTTATTAACGGAGGGTTTCATATCAAAAAACGTCCCTTTGGAAACGCGAGTAATAAGGAAAAATGCGGCTACGACACACCAGCTAGAAAGGTCAAGAAGATTCATTTCTTGTATCAGCTTGAATAAAATTTGCATCTGCCCTCAGAAATCACCATCTGCGGGCTTCGTTCGATAATGGCTCAGTATCATCGTTGATCAACATGATAGTGGTAAGAAGAAAGTACTGCGTAGATAATTTCATGAAAGCACTTTCAACCCCGCCGCCATCGCGCGGCCATCGCGCGTTTTTCTCTTACAATAAATGTTAACCGCTGGTTATACTGCAGACTCAATGCACAAGAGTCCTAAAGTTTGACGTCATAAAAAATAAATTTGTGAAATTATGGGATTTGGCACCATTTAAGGCCAGGACGGTGCTCCCCCGCCGCCACCCCCTCCCCCCACCGCCCCCCCCCCCCCCGCGCGCGCCCGATTTCGATTGTCCCTTCTCCCTTCTCCCTTAACCCTTTCTGTTAGTGCGCACACGTTCTGCGCATCACGCAAGCCATGGTTTGAGCGCGCGCGTGCTGGGGTTGCGCAATCAACTTCGCCACCAAGTGTACGACTAAATTAAAGCAAAATTTTTCTACTGTGACCAAATCAATTTTAATGCACCTGTACTTAAACCAGTGACACCAGAATAGCAGCATGTCGCTAACCAATTTCTTCCAGCTGAAAACCTAGCTGTTATCTTTCGAAATTTACACTGAAATGCAACTGTAAACATGCACCTGCAGATGGCGTAGTGCGCGCGCAAAAAACGCAAATGTCTTACTTAGTGGGGAGGCGACAGGAAAAATGTAACGGGCGCCGTTAAAAGTTGTCGAAAAAGATCAATAACTTTTGAAAGACGCGTGGTTACCCCTAAATTTTATGTCGCGAAATGGAAGTGGCAACCCCATTCAACATGTGATTAGTTTCTGGTTGTGAGCAAAAGGTATTTCGACTGTGTTTTAGCTAAACCAGAGGAAGGCTGTCAGAAACGCTAAACGCGCTTTTGCAACGATTTTGTCATTAAAAACGTACCAAAAATGCTTTTTACGTTACCATTTGCCATGTAGTTTAAAGATCTTTTAAAACGTGTTTGCCTTTCTGTATGTAAGAGTGAATTCTAAGGAAATCTGTGAGGAAATATCCTTTCCCTCTATTTTCAGAAAAATGCTGATGTCAGCATTTTTGTTGAGATTCGAGGCTAATTATCTCGAAAAAATGCGTGGCTACCCATATTTTTCTTTGTGGATTCCAATTGCCTTTGCAAAGATCTACTTTTTCTGCGTGGTCCTAACCTGGCGCAAAAACCTTTGTATTGAGTAGGCACCGTCCTTAAACATTAGAGTATTTCTGTCGAGGAACTATCGGCTGATAGTTGCCCCGCGGAAATTTGATGTTGTTAAAACAAATATGCTAGTTTTAAGAGCATCAAATTTCCAAGGGGCAACTATCAGACTGATAGTTCCGAGACATAAACACTCTATTGTCTTTATTGTTCACCACAAAATTTTCTTCCGCACGCTAGTTCAAAAATCAATTCTCCTTCCCTCGTCCATGAATTATCAGGTCATCTGCAATATTAGCCACACCTTCACAGCCTTGCAGTACGTCCCGTATGATTTGTTGGTACTTTTCAGGTGCTGAAGTCACACTAAACATGAGTCGGGTATACCTATAGAGACCTCGGTGAGTAACGAACGTTGTCACATGTCTGCTCTCTTCGGCTAGAAGTATCTGATGAAATCCCCACTTCAGATCCACATGACTGAATACTGTGCTACCATTAAGGTCTTGATGCACCTCCTCTATTGTAGGGATGGGCTGACGTTCTCACGCTATTGCTTGATTGGCGCACCTCATGTCCACACAAATTCTTATATCTCCGTCCGCCTTGGGTATAACCACAAGTGGTGAAACCCATCCTGTTGGTCCTTGAGGCACCTCCTCTATGATTCCACTCTCCAACAATTCATCTAACTTTCTCTCGACTCACGGCACGAAAAATCGCCTTTACCGCGCATCAAATGTGTGGTCAAAGGTTTTGTAAAGGCCACCTTTGCACGAATTTGATGATATTTGACGCCCATCAAAGATCATCTTTGAATTCGCCTTTGCCACCCAGGTCAAAGGCGGTAAAGGCCGTTTTTACTTACCTGCGATTCGCTGTGAAAGGCGTATCAAAGGTGTTCCTTTGATACCCCTTTGATTGCTGTCAAAAGCAGGTCAAAGGTGTAAGTAAATTTGTCTGCGATTCAAGTCAAAGGTTTGCCAAAGACGTGGTCGAAGATACCTGTGACGCAGGCCAAAGGTTTGTCAAAGGTGTTTCGCGAGTTCCGCGCTCGCACGTCTCGCCCGAACTTCTCGCTCGCGCTCCCCGCGTTCATCGCGTTCCGCATCTTTTACGCTTTTCCTGCTTGCTACACTGGCTTTTTAGCTCTGTATAGGAAAATGCAATCATAACAGTACTCTTGTTTTATGTTTGATAAGTTTTGGAGGAATTTATCTGCTTTAATAAGGTTTTTTGTATACTAAACTATTTTTGTACTAAACTATTTTTCAGTTGCCATCAGCTGTAAAAAAACGCACCAAATGCATGACCCTTTCGGAGACTTTAACTAAGTTAAATTTTACCGGTTGTCAACGTTATTTCTAATTTAACTAGTAAGACATTAACAATATTGGCTTTCATTTGTATTTTATTCATACATAATACTATTATAATTTTATATTGTCAAACACTTTAATCATGAAGACTGGGAGACCACCCCCTGTGTAATTTTGACATTAAATAATTTATCCTATCCTATCCTATCCTAAACGTTAACGGAAAAGCGGACAGAGAGATTCTTGCTGATTTTGAAAACATTAATACACTCAACTTTATCTCAGTTTTAATTTTTTTGGTTTTGTCGGGAGTATATACCTTAAGGTACCTCACATAAATGTTTTGGGCTTCACCCTTCGAAAAGCCAGGTTACAGGCTTGGTTTTCAAACTACACGTAATGTGACTGATCATAGGCAAAAAGATTGTTCCGTCTATAGTGAAAACAAAAGTCAGCAATTCTTCCTTTGTACGAAACATATTTACCTAACATTCAAGTACTGTGGTTAAATTGTCAGTTCCTTAAATTTTCTAGACCAGACTAGACAATAGGAAGGATAACCGCAAAATTTCGGGAAAGATATGGCACACTCGTACAAAATTTTAATCCACCGTTGACTGGTATAAGCGTCCTTTTCAAAGGGCACATTCCGTAGCATGAAACTCCTAATGTTTTGGCAGTTCTCCTTTTCTGCTGCTTGAACTTGCTCAATCTTGCATCAGAAGTGAAATCGAATAGTGTTTTCCACATCTCTCAGGCTCATCAAAGTGGTTAAACTGCCTTGTTGGGAGTCAATGTTGGAAGTCAAAGCGTTGACGAAATTAGTCAATGCATCTTTACTGGATAAGTCCATCCTGTCAACCATTGCTTGTCCGCATTTGTCTAAATAGAAGCAAACAGACAAAAACGCCTCGAAAATGAATTAAGGGTGAATCTTGCCATTTTATTGCCACTACGATCAAATTTTTACCTCTTGATTTTTTAGGTGTATCACAAAGAATTCTATGAAAGAATGAAAACGCCGTTTACCATTTGCAAATACCTGCATTAGTTCCGGAGATA
Organism: Catalaphyllia jardinei; assembly: GCA_022496165.2. Classification (NCBI taxonomy): domain Eukaryota; kingdom Metazoa; phylum Cnidaria; class Anthozoa; order Scleractinia; family Caryophylliidae; genus Catalaphyllia; species Catalaphyllia jardinei. The sequence continues at coordinate 32,304,808 of CM042750.1, read as the reverse complement.
TTTAAGTTTGAAAAATGTGTGAAATATGCAAATGAGATGACTGATGTCATACACTCAACCCAATATTACATCATGTATATAAACAGCGCTATCTTGGCCGATTTGCAGCGCAGGCCATTGAAACTTGGTAGGCTAATACAATGTAGCTCTAGAGAAAATGGCTATAAAACACTTTGTTCCCATGGCAACTCACTCTTTTCCAGTCCCCACCCACTTGATTTCAATATGTAAGTGACTTTCAGTTTGAAAAATGTTAAAGGCCACAAACTAAAGCTAACATATTTATATGCTTGTCGGACCATGTAGATGAGGCACCATTTGCAAATATGAAAATGGAACGCCAAAGATAGCCAGAAATGCGTTTAATATTGGGGAGGTCTGGAACCCATTATGTTGCTATGGCAACAAAACTGCAAATCTCACTGCAAAGAATCAAACATTTCTGATCCAAATTGGCTGAGATATCTTTTTTCATCAACTTTGTATGCCTACTTACTCCTTGGTTGAGTATATGATGTCGTCACTTGGCTAATTTGCTTATTTTAAAAACTTAAATATCTCTGAAACAAAAACAGATATTTGAAAATAGTAAACAGCATTTGTTTTCTCGTGCAGGCTACTTATTTATGTTTTAAAATGGCTTCGATAGAAAAGATGCAATTTTCGTCATAGTGGCACTTTAAAGTTTACCTATAAATTTTGCTAAATATCACATTAAGAAAAAGTGACCAATCAAATCATTACTCCTCCCCCAAATGTGCTTTCCCACATTAGTCTAAATTTACTGTAGTCTATTGTGAATCTGTGAATTTAATGGGCTATATTACCGTTTTCTATCTGCTGATAGAAAACAGTTATGCATCAGTGGACATTGCGCATCATGTTTGAACTTGATGTAACATAATAAAACAGTTCTTTTCTACGCATTACTTGACATTTTTTTCTTTTTATGCAATGAGACTACGGTAAATTTATACTAAAACAATTAGACTACTCACCCTCGTTTTCTATGAGCGATAGTCAACTCGGCTGCGCTTCGTTGACTATCTGCTCGTAGAAAACCCAGGCTCGTAGTCTAATTGTTAATTAGTATGACCCAAGTAGTGGACAAATGCAAATCCTGCATTTTGAATGGCTACGCCACTAGGGGACTATTAAATAGTAATAGTCATCGAGTAGCGAAATTCGTGGGTTTTTCTTTCGTTTTTTCCCAAAACAAATATTTCTTTAACTTGAATTTGTTAACTTTGTTATTGCCTTTTCTGTCCAACTAGTTGGGTGATACTAAAACAATCAGACACTTCGCCCTCAAAGGCCACAGGTCAATAGCCCATTCGGCTTCGCCTCATGGGCTATTGACCCGTAGCCCTTTCGGGCTACGGGTCTAATTGTTAAATTGCCTCTATGTATTGACTTTAAAATTGTGCAAAGATATATGTCCTTGGCATTATGTGCTCCTAAGAGCTCATGGTTTTCTTTAAGCTTTGTTCTCAGGAAACTGTATGCTTATGGAAACTGATACTGTCTGCAAAAAATATTTTCATCAAAGTGACTGTATAACACCATTCCGAGAAGGCATGAGTAGAAGAGGTGGCTCAACTAGTAGCCTTTTCTTTCGTATTTCTCTCCATAATTCTACTCAAAGGTTTGGTTACACAGGTACATGTAGGTAATTAAGAGCTAGTTACACAATAATTTCACAGGCTGAACAGGGGCTTATCCTTAGCTAGAATTTTATAGGAAGGCAAAGACTCAGGGCCATTTTAAAAGCGCACAACTTGGCAGAAATAAACAAAAAGCCTAAAGCCAAACAGGAAAGTACATCTGTCTGCCTGCATGTCTGTCTCTTACAGACATTTCACAACAGAAAATCTTTTATGGTTACCATTGCAAAATAGCAACGTAAAAACCAACAAATCTGACAAACACTGTGACAAGAAATGACGATACACATACCTTTGGGAATATTGCTGTTCCTGTACTGTGTAATTTCCTCAGATCCTTCATGATCAGTAGTATATCCTTTTCCTTATTTTCCCTGTGGTTTTTATGTGAAAAGGAGCATACATAAAACTTATTAAATTGCATATTTGATTAGCAAACTCCTTCCATTCTTAAAGTACTTAAAGCTTACTTTTAACCACAAAATAGTCAGTTAGCCATAATTACTGGTACATTTATGTTAAGACATACCTGCGTGGGGGGGGGGGGATCATGGTTGTTGTATTCATCAAAAAATATCCAATCCAAGATGAAAACAACTACCATGATTCCCTGCAGCCACATTTCAAAGAGGGAAATGGCCATTATCCAGACAAACTTGCCAACAAAATCTTAAATTGAGTAAAGACAAATGAAGGACTTTGTTGTTAATTTATTTCTACTGATCATGAGTTACTATAAAATCCTCTACACCTTACATTCCCTATCGATCCCATCAATACTTATGAATTAATCATATTATTAATTTTGCTTGAATATTTTGGCTTGGAAACCTGATGGCCAAATCAAAACAGCTGATAAACACTCAAAATTTAGATTCAAAACAAACCAATCAAAAAAACATTTCCTGAGACTGGTCTGCAAAATTTTACAACTTTGCTTCATTTATGAAAAGATTTCCATCCCTTGCATGTTTTCAATAACACTTTAATTTCTTAATTTTTGTCCAGGTTAGCCAGTACATGTATTGGTAAGAACCAAAAAGAGACAAGTTTTCTTCACAGAATGAGACCACTAACAATAAAAATTATCAGTCAAGTAAAATGATTAATTATAGTCAGGTTTTTAAATCTGTTCATATACTTTCTCTGCTGGAAAAAGATCTGAGAAATTGTGCCTGAAGAGATCGTAAAATGGTCTATGCCACGAAATATGGAAAAAAACAAGTGAATATTCTAGCCCTTAATTTACTTACCAAAATGTTGTAATATTTGCACACAATGACTTGAAGCACTGCATCAGATTAAGCATCTGAGCTGACTATAAATTACGGTGTTGTCAGTTCTATCCTTTCCCACTTTTTTCTACTACATCTGTAATATCTTCAGTTCTCCTACCTAGCTGAAGGATAAAAACAACCAACCGTTTAATGAAAAAAAGGGAACGACTGCTGACCGACTTGCATCGCCACCTCGCCGAGCTGGTGGTGGTGGGTTTCAACTCAGGTAAATACGATCTGAACGTGCTGAAAGATATCCTGATTCCCCACCTGGTCCATCGCTCGGGCATCAAACTGGCCATCAAGCACCACCACACCTACCTGGCCCTCAGAACCGGCGCCCTCAAGTTCGTGGACATCTCCAACTTCGTGGCGGCAGGCACCAGTTATGGCGCCTTCCTCAAAGCCTACCAGTGTCAGGGGGAGAAAGGGTTCTTCCCCTACGAACATGTCCGTTCGCTCGGTCAGCTGGAGGAATCTCGATTACCCCCGAGAGAGGCCTTCCACTCTTGGTTGAGGAAGAGCCAGTTGAGCGAAGAGGACTACGCTGTCTGCCAGAGAGCCTGGACCGAAAAAGGCATGCGAATCCTCCAGGACTTTTTGGTCTGGTACAACAACCTGGACGTGGAGCCGTTCCCGGAAGCTTTGGACAAGATGAGCCAATTTTGGCGCCGCTACGGCGTCGACATGCTGAAGGAAGCCATCAGTCTGCCCTGCCTGGCCTTCAAATTCGAAATGTCCTTCCTCAAGGAGCAGGGATTACACCTCTCCAGTTTTCACACCGAAGAGCTGTACCAGCTCTTCAAAGATAACATGGTAGGCGGACCCGCCATCATCTTCCACCGCCACGCCGAGAAAGACCAGACCAAGATCCGTCAGAGTCAATACGGCCAGGTCGCCCGTCCCGTGCAAAGAGTGATCGGCTACGACGCCAATGTCCAGTACTTGTGGGCCTTGAGTCAGCCCATGCCCGTGGGTCTGTTCACCACCTGGATCCCCTCCTGTGGAGACGAGTTGCAACCGACCAGGTCCTGGCGCCCGGCGGACGAGTGGCTGGCCTGGGTGGGTTGCGGCCTCACCCAGTTTCGCACCCGACTCGATCGGGAAGAGAAGCGCCTCGGCCCTAGGCAATTGCCGGTGGATGGCTACGATGCTGCCAGCCAGACCGCCTACGAGTTTCACGGTTGTTACTGGCACGGTTATCGATGTTGGCTGACGGCTAAGTTCGCCAGCGCTGAGGCGGATCCAGACTCGCCTCAGTCCATCGAGTTCTTGAAGCTCATGCGGGAATGGGCTAAGAGAACGGAGGAGAAGAGGCAATACCTGGAGAGTATGCCGGACCTGACAGTGGTGTCGATCAGAGAATGTCAGTGGTATCATCAAAATGGGCCGACAAGCAAAACAAGACCTTTCTCAACCAGCACTTTCCCGGCCGCGGCAAGAAGAAGCAGACGCAGGCCCAGCTCCTGCGATTCTTGCAGGAGGGCACCTTCTTCGGGGCCCTGGAAGTAGACATCGACACTCCTTCCCATCTCCGAGACAAGTTCAGCGAAACGACGCCCATTTTCAGGAACGTGGAGATCGAGCGATCACAGGTGGGCGAGCACATGCAGGCCTTTGCCGAGCAGCACGACATCATGACCAGGCCCCGACGCGCCCTGATCGGCTCTTACAAGGGTGACAAGATCTTGCTGGGCACGCCCTTGCTGAAATTCTATCTGGACCAAGGGTTGGTGGTGAGTCGCGTGCACCGAGCGGTCCAGTGGCGCTCCCATCCCTGGCTCGAACCATTCGCCGACTTCATGTTCACCTCTCGTCGCGCCGCTGATGCGGATCCCAATCAAAAGATCCTGGGAGAGACAGCCAAGCTGGTGGGCAATGCGGGGTTTGGTCGCTTCATCATGGACGTGGGCCGTCACCAGGAGGTCAGGTACGAGCAGGACGAGTAAAGTGGCCCGTGCCATCAACAGTTTCGTCTTTCACGATTTGGAAGAATTGAGCGACAAGGTGTATGAGCTCGAGATCTTCAAGAAGATCAAGTGCGACTTGCCCATCCAGATCGGTTTCTTCGTCTTCACCTACGCCAAGTTACGCATGCTGGAATTCTATTACCATTGTATCGACGCCTTTCTGGATAGGCGAGACTTTCAGTACCTGGAAATGGATACCGATTCCGATTACATGTCTCTGGTGGGCGACTCGTTGGAAGAACTGGTCCAGCCCGACAAGAAGGAAGAGTTCGCCGCTGTCCGGCACCAGTGGTTTCCCCGCCACGACACGGCGGAGCACGCCGCCTACAACAAACGCAAACCGGGCCTGTTCAAGGTGGAATGGAAAGGAGACGGTTTTGTGGGTCTCAATAGTAAGACCTACTGCTGCTGGGGCACGGAGAGCAAACAAAGCCAGTTGCAAGGGCATCAGCAAGAGACTCAACGTCCCCCAGAAGGAGGTGTACCTGAACGTGTTGCAGACGCGCCAAAGTCGATCCGGCGAGAACCGAGGCTTTCGCGTGGTGGACAACAACGTCTTGACCTACGCCCAGCATCGGACTGGCTTTAGCTACTTTTACCCCAAGAGAAAAGTCCTCCAAGACGGTGTGTCCACCGTTCCATTAGACATTTAAAACAATCACTTAGGTGGTGTTTTATGTCCTTCGGACACTTTCTATTATATAAATGTTTTCTGTTGAATTTATTGATAACCTTAGCTTTAGAAACTTATAAGTGTCTCTATTGAATTAATTTATGACCTTTTGGAGACGTTCTCTATTGCATTAATTTATAACCTTTGGAGATTTTTTATTTTTAGGCTTTCTATATAGTTTGCACTTTTTAGGTGTGACCATTAAACTAGGTTTTTATTATCTTTAGAGAATGATTGATTGATATATCCAAAATGTGAATTTTTTGGGGTCCCTTCCTCCCACCGATTATGCAGATAGAAGAAAAAAGCACACTGTCAGTGGAGCTCTTCAAAGTGGTTCAAAGCTATAGAATGTTAATGTCCATGCCCTGAAAAGTTGCAAGACACACTTTTGTTGTCTTATCGGCTAATCAGCTGCAAGACCAAGACTTCTTTCCCATACTTTTTGAGTGCATATTAAGTTGTTCATATTAAGCTTGGAATGCTGATCGGTGAATTCAAGAGAGCGAGGTTTATTCATTAGACGTTGTCGGTAAGAGAGCTTTTCGTTGAGGTTTAAAGTCATTGCAAAACGGTTAGACAGATTAAAGCTACGTCGTTGGAACTACGTCGCAAACCTTTCTAAATGAACTTCTTTAACAACAAATGACAACAAAACATATTCATGCTAATTGAGAACTGTAGCGTGCTTCCTCAAGCCTACAATAAACCTGTTATTGTCTGCTAAGTTTGTTTCATTTCGCACAATTAAATTGTTAGTGGAGTCATACAAATACACTATTCTCGTGAAACACAACAAAAAAAACACACCTGTATGCTTTCTATTGCAATTCAAGGTTTTATTTTCCATTGCAAAATACTCTGTTATCGTTTTTAACAGTTTCTTAATGAATTCCAGGTAAAAGTTATAAAAATAATATACAGAAGCAACTCATCGCTTAACACAATCGCTAAAACTAACTTCAAAACCCTTATACTGGTGATAGGAACTCAAAATACATCGAGTATATTATCGAAAATGAGTGGCGAAACGGTGAGGCATAAATGTATTTACAGTCTTAAGCTTCTCTAATTACATCTTAATAATAATAACAATATATTTTACTTTTCTATAGCTCTATGTGTTAAGTTCCAACATGAAATTCAATTATTCGTCTATAAATCAATTGTTATTCTTTCTTTTTTTTTGAAAAAAAGCAGCTACCTTTGAGCCTCATCATATATGTGTTTGTTGTTTAGGAACAGTATTAACTCACTGCACTTGCATTTCTCTAAAATACCACGACAGGTTATTATCTCGCCTGAAACACTGATCAAAGCTGTACTTAGCAGTAGATTTTTGTCCGTTATTGTAAAGTCAATAAGTACATCTCCTCCAAGAACTAAACCCGTTTGACTCAACAGGCCTGAACAGGGTTGTGAGATAAATTGTAAAACGTTCCCCCTGGTTACAGCGGTGATTAAAATAATCTAAAACCCGACGTGTTTGTTTGTTTTTCTCCGCCCCTGAACTCACTACCAAAAAATTCTACGACGTACGAATAGTTGTAAGTAATAACTATAATATTAAAATACAGCAGTATTAATAAATAACTCGACAGGACTAATAACATTATTTTGTATACAATAAACACGACAGTTTCACCAAACGTACTTTTTTCCTTATAACACAATTTTACCTCTTGGAGAAAGTTAACTACAACAGGTAGTGGAGTTAAACATTAAACAGATTAATTTACAAATATAGTCACCGCTTTTAGACAACAACCCAAATTCACCCAACGCTACACCTTAGAGGGATAACTTTTAAAAAAAAGTGGATGCTTTTTTTAAATTGTGTGATTTGTGACTGATGTTTGGTTTCTGCCGAAGAGTTGTGTAACAGTCCAAAGGGGAGACTTGTAGTTTGTGACTGCTCGTACGTCATTGTGAGTAAAAAAAGTCCATTAATTAATACGCTTAGGGTTAATGGTTCCACTAACAAATAAACACAGGGTCAAACAACGGTGTGTAACATCTATTGTGACAACTTTCATCTAGACACTGGACAATGATGTTATGGTAACAGCACGTTAAATACAAATTCACTGACTAGCACGAAAATGACAACCACTGACCCGGCAAATCAGGGGAAGGGGTTGGGAACGATGAAACAAACTTCTGAGGTGACAACTCATAGCTGTTGAAAAGCGAGCTTGCGACTGCGAAGGGAGCCTTTCTCCACCCGCATAAACATTTTCCAAGAAGTCATTTTGGAAACCAATACAGTGCCGCTTCATGTGAAGTGACAGGTGATCTGACCTTGAAAAGCACCTGTCACAGTGAGAGCATTTGAATGGCTTTGCACCAGTGTGTTTTCTGTAGTGTCTTGTAAACATTAGACAAGTTCATCTGAGCGAGCAAATCAACACGAGCAGCCCTCCCAGGAGCATTTATAAGGTTTCTCTTCGGTGTGAGTACGCCTGTGAGCCTTGAGGTGTGAGCTTTTGGTGTAAACTTTAGAGCACCCTTCGTAATCACACTTATGGGTTCTTCTTTTCACATTATCAGTTTTGCTTAAAAGGAAAGAAAACCAGTGTTAGTAGAAAAACAGAGGAATGAAAAGGTGGCACTTAAGTTTTCTGGGAGTTTTATTTTGCAGATCAGTATTTGTTTTCACTTTGCTGGACTGATTTTTGCAATTTTGCTAATTTCAGGAAGCTGTATTTTAATATTTTTGTTGTTTTATTTGACTCGATGATATTGGCCAGTGAAACAACATGCAGAGATGCAAAACACTGTAAACAATGTCACTCATTGTTGGAACTGCATCTTGCCCTAGTGTGACTGATTGCTCCTGCAATGGATCAGCAATAACTACATTACCAGTTAATGCATTATCAAACCTGTAGTGTACCCAGGGTAATTTCATTGTTTTGTGGAAAAGTGTTTTTGGGGCAACAAACAACAATGACAACAACAACATTTAATCATACCAAAAAAGGAAAAAAGAATACTATAACATGAGGCTTATAAATAAGGTGTTAGCTGCCTGTGACAACCATACAGCTAAAAGGAATTAAGCAGCTATCTATAGGATACAATAAAAATTATGGTCATGTATATAATAATTTATTATCTCTTTTTTTCCCGAGTTTGAAAACAAAAGACAAAAAAATGGCAAAAAATAGAACCCAAAAACAAATTTTGTGCCACAAGGTAACTGCCTGCTATTAATAATAATTTTAATTTCAACTTACTCAGCTTTTTGTGGCTGTGAAGGGAGCCTTTCTCCATGCGCATAAACAAGTTGATGGTTATGTAACGGTAATTGTTGATGATACATCGAATAATTGTCATTTTGGTGGTCTTTTCTGGGTGGCGTCAAGTTTTCTCCTCCATCGCCACAGCCGGGGAACATGTTAAAGTTCGTAATAGTCTGATATGAGGTCAGTTGCAAAGGCGTCGTGTTGGAAGTCTTATCGTTAAAATCAATATCGTTCAACGCCAAATCGTCCCAGCCGATCTGGACTTCCTCCAAGCCCACCAAGTGGTCCGGCCATAATATTTCTAATGATTCTAATGGTGAAGGTGGCTGCGTATCAAGCGAATTTGGAGTCTGAAGCAGTGACAAGATGGTCGACTCCGCAGGCGAAATGTCCGTGCTCTCGAGATGAGACAATTTGGCGAAAACGGCTGTGGTTGTCCAGTAGCACAAGAACTCGCCAAATTAGGTGGCGAGAGTGTTGTCACAGTGCTCATGGTAGGGTATACTTCCTCTTCAGGGCGTGCTTTCTTCCGCTTCCGTTTAGCATTATTGTTATTATTATTACTTCTTGAAGCAATCGACCTGGGTCGTGTGCCAGGTGCTCTGTTGACAGTCGTCTTCGGTTGCGCCGGTTGGAAAAATTATTAACGCCCGGGGCCCGGGCGGAGTGTGGGGTATTCAGCGGACATGGTTTTATATAAAACTAGTAGTAAACGGAGATTAGGGAAGTGCGTTCGGCATTTCAAAGGGGAAATATTGTGTTGTGGTTATTGGGGTATATGAATATGCCTATGGTATATTGTCAAATAAAGGGTTATGGCGTATTGTGAAACTTGTATTTAGTCAGTGTACGAAAAGGTTTTAAAGGCTAGTTATATGGTATGGTTTTTGAGGAGGCAGTCAGGCAGCATCCTTTGAGCAACGAAATTGTGACGTCATTCAAAATGGCGCTGAAAAGATGAATGCCCGGCCGGCCGACCGATCGAACGAAAAAACACGGGTCAGCTTTCGCTTGCGTGCACAGGAAACCTACGCGATCACAGGTAGCCCAGGAGATTAGGAAGCGTTCTTCCTTCGTCGCGAACGCAAATATGTCATATAAGCGTCACGGAATATTTAAGTACCTTTCACGGGAGCCCACACAGGTCTTTAAAGAATAACTACTTTATTCAGGTGTCATCTATTGTGACTAACTAACGCTTAAAGCTTTCAAAAGTGTGTATTCGTTCAATGTTACACATCTGGTATCATTTTTACCATGTTTACTTCTGTTTACACATTTAATTATTACTCTTCCCAGTAGACCGCGACACCCACGAATTTTTTCGCCGCCTTCAAAGCAACGTTCTTGATGCCGCGAATTGGTTTGAAACCAATCACGTGGTACATTGAAATGCACCTCGTGAGAATATTTTTCTTGTGTGTCGCGTCATGACTTTTTCGCACTACGTGATGTTCATTCACAACATGTTTATCTTTAACAGAAAAGCTTATCGTGGTTTTTGTCTGCCATAGAACTGTCATCATGGTCGCTGTTTATCAGCTGAAGATAAAATATGATCAGGACAAATTCGGAGTGGTTTTTTTAGACGCAAAACGCCCGGTAAGCTTTCCTCTTGAAGATAAACATGTTGTGAATGAACATCGCGTAGTACGAAAAAAGTCATGGCGCCACACAGAAAAAATGCCCTCACGTGGTGCATTTCAATGTACCACGTGATTGATTTGAAACAAACTTGCGGCATCAAAAACGTTACTCTGGAAGGCGGCAAAAAATTCGTAGGTGTCGCGGTCTACTGGGAAGAGTAATACATCTAAACATGAACTGAGGCTAAAGCTCGAGCATTTTCACACATTGCGACGAACGCGTCCTCGGCAGGGTCTGTCAACATTGTAGAGACATTTGATGTGTACATTGCACCAGTACAGAATTTATTAGTTAGATTTCTGCTCCTACAATTTCCACATCTTTCGATTTTCATGATCTGGTAAAAGGAAGCTTCAGTGATGTTTACCGTTTTATGTCCAGACATATATGTAGATCATTAGCGGTTTTTTCTGTCACGATCCCTAATTAACTGTTACACCTAGCCATCGATGTGTCATACATACATACATGATTTGACACTAATTTGAGAAATAACGCGCTGCTATAGATGAGTACTCCGTATAAAATATTTCACTATCAACAGAATGTTTCGCAGCATTACTATCTTTTAGTTATCTATATGTCAGATTAGGCGCAACGAGAGATACGTTTGAAAAGCAGTTGAGGAAGCAAAAAAGCAAAAATAAAACAGATCTGCTTATCTGATTTGTTGTTTGCCACATCTTTGACTGCGGTGGCCTCATGGTTAGTGTGGTTGACTCCGGAGCGAGCGGCCCAGGTTCGAGCCCTGGCTGGGAACATTGTGTTGTGCTCTTAACACTTTACTCTCACGGTGCCTTTCTCCACCCAGGGGGAGTAGAAATACATATATGGGAACCGCGTAGCACTTGTGAAATAGGAATTATTATTTTTTTTAAAACATGTTTGGGTGCCGGAAGTAGGCAATACTGCCGATACACTAAATCCCCTAAGGTTATTACCCTTTTAAAGGAAATTTGGGAGAAATACTCCTAGTCTCTTCACGCTACAGAAACCGGGATAAGCTCCGGCCTGGTGGGCCACAGTACCTTTACCTTTTTTTACCTCTTTGACTATCCGACACAGGCTCATGGAATTGCTCAAATATCGAAAGCTCCCTGGACAACGATTACATCAAAACTATCTTGTAGCGTGTGAAATGGCATCGCCCTCTACGCAGATGACTGTAAATGTTCAAGAATCATCAACGCTGCTTCAGCAGCTTCAGATCAATTAACTATGTTTCAGGAGGATTTGGATAACCATCATCAATGGCGCTTACACATTTTTATGGATTTTAACGTAAAGAAATGTAAAAAAACGAGAATTACGAAGAAACAGCCTTTTATTTCAAATTTCTTTTTAGATAACTCAGTTTTGGAGGAAGTCAATGAGTTCTGAGATCTTGGAATAACCACTGATCAGCACTTGCGTTGGAATTTGCACCTTGACAAAGTCAGAGTTGCCAAAGCGAACAGGATGTTGGGATTAATTAAATTTTGATGATCGCAAGACTCTGAGAACTCTCTACTGTGCTCTTGTACAATCAAATTTAGAATACCGCTCTGTAATATGGTCCCATTACACCAAAAAGGGCATTGAAAAGTTGGAGAGAGTTCAAAAAAGGGCAGCTAAATTTATCTTAAGGACTGATGACTGCTATGCTGGCCGCCTAAAGAAATTAAATTTGTTATCACTGGAAAAGAGACGACTGTTAGCAGATGTTACTTTTTTATATAAAGCTCTTCACTGAATAATTGATATTGATGCTGAACCTTATCTAGATTTCTATTAGGAAACTGATCACCATTTATTTAGACACAATGATAAGTTAACACTAAAGATGAGATATGCAAGGACGAATGTTCTTAATTAAATATACTTTTTTCATAGAGTTGTGGGAACATGGAACTCCCTTCCCCTTTCCATTCGTGAGGCAACAAGTGTAAATTCTTTTAAAGCTTTAGTCAAAGCGTTTGTTATGGATAAGTATAGTATTTGAATAATCTTCTTTTTTGTTTATTAGTATATACCACAAATGAATAGTACTTTTCGCGCGCGCTGATTGGCTAGCTCGGAGGTGATGAGCCAAGTACTGTTCACCTCCGAGCAGAAGAAGAAAAAGAAAATGGCTTTTGTCGGGTATATTGTCACAAATAAAATCACTCTTTGGGCCGCTAGTTATTCAGCTTGTGTGGTATATACTAAAACAATTATTCACCTCAGTGTCGGTGAAAGTGGTGGATATTTACCTCCACCACGGTGAATAATTGCTAATTACTATAACTATTAATTTTGTATCATTCTGTATCATTATTTTCTTTTTTGTACCACTGGTGTTCTGCTATAATATGGGGTCTTTGACTCTTTTGGATTTCATCCTTTGGCTTCTGTTTTAGTGTGCCATAAATTGTAATAAATAAATAAATGAATTCTAGCAGTGTTCATCTTGTGTATTGAAATGTCTTGAAATGAGGACGAAGAAATTGCTTGCGAATAGTTTATTAACCCATTGACGCCTGTGCCGCCCGTAACCGCCCATGCGAAAAACCTTTCCATGTCCCTGTGCCGCCCGTAACCGCCCGAAAAATGCACATTGGAACAATTGACTTTCCTACCCTCCCTGAAGACTCTTTGGTTCTCTTATTGTTCTATTGTTCTTTAGGACAAATAAACCAATCAGAATGGACCTACTGAGCATATTTTTAGAGGACTTTAGGGGTCCTAGAAAGACAGTTTTTCTTCTTAAAATCGTGCGCTCGAAAAGTGCAGTAAATCATGGCGCGTTGCGGGCCAAATCTTAAACTTCAAAGGTCTTGTTTTCATTCTTAACATGGAGAAATTACTGCTTTGGTTTCCAAAATAGAAAGGAAAAATACAAATCAATGTTTAGGTGGCCTCAGAATGGAAAATCACAGACTACAAAGTCCTCAAACCTTTCTGGTGAAGTAGTTTTTCTTCCTACTATCGCCGCGAAACATGAAGATCGGAGCGCTTTCAAGTAAGTTCTGACAACAGATCACATATCTAAAGCAGCTTTTCGGATTTGAGAAACAAAAATGGTAATGTATATTATTACTCCGAAGTTGAATTCAACTTTTAGAACGATTGGTAAAGCCACGGGCGTTAAAATGACAGCAAATGCCGTCGGTAAAAACTCAAGCTCGCACTTTAGCGTGAAGAATTAATTTGAACATGTGCTCATGATCGAAGGCACGTTTACGAATTTGGAAGTTTTTTTTCCTTTTAAATAGGTTTCTTCGCCTCAGCTTGAATGAAAATTTATTGTTATTGAACTTCCTTTTGCATTTCTTTGATTTGGTCCCATGTATCTGCGAATTTTGGGTTTTAAAAGCGAACAGCAACTTTCACGCTGGATTTCTGCATATTTAATTTACGGCGACCATGAGGCGGTTTGTTTATTTCGTAAATCGCTTTGTTCAAATATGTTTTGGAGTCTTATTCAGCTACTACAAAACAAATGAGGAAAGAATTAAATGGGCACTAATTTAACACAGTTGAAATACGATTGATCTCAAAATAACTGGCTTGATTTTTTCGTCTTTTTGATTTACAAATTTTATTTCTCTTTGGCCGTAATGCAATTTCTTTACGCGGCGAAGAAATTATTCGATTTCTTGTTTTCGGATTGATTTTTTGATGAGTTCTTTGCTTTTATTTTCTGTTTTTTTCTCAAATGTCAGCCCAAATAGTACAAAGGAAGGAAATTCTGTTGTATTTGGTTTCGTTTTGTCGTCTGAAGTCAATAATTAAATCATTTTTGCATATTCAATTTTCTCGGCTTTCGCTGGACATTTTGTCGCGCGGTAAAGAAATATTATAATTTCTTGCTTTCTAATTAGTTTTACATATCAAGTTGAGGTCTTTTTGTTAATATTTTTGAATATTTTGGCCCTTCACTCATTCGACTCTAAATAAACGACATCTTGAAACCTGATCTTGTGTCTGTGGTTACTGCGCATATGGTTTATTTTTGTGCTTTCGCTCGCTCTGAAATACTCTAAAAAACGCCAGGGAATAAGGGGTGGGTCGCGGGCAATTTCATTCAGGCGTCAATGGGTTAAGATCTCAGTATTAAATTTCAAGATAGAGTATCTGGGCATTTTCCATCATTTTTGCTCTCATTCCGGGGCATTTAACCAATTATTTGTCGCAACCCTGGGAAATTGGCAAGTTTACGGAGGCTAGAAAGGAAGCAGTGTAGTATAACTTTTAAATATGTTCATTTATAGTTTATTGTTTGACCAAAAAAGCGTTAAAAACAAGAAGTACACAATCCCCAAGTATCATACAAATTGGATATGGATACTAATTAAACATTTCCTAGATAGAAATTCTTGCATCGATTGAATTGAATTTTAAATATGTACATGCCTGCATGCGTTTTTGTCAATTAAAGGTTCTTACAAATTCCATTTAACTACAATACATTACATTTATAACTGAATACTGGATCCCAAATATAACTTACAATGCGATGAAAATTAAAATGACCGTAACCACGTGTACAAGTAACCAGGCTCCCAAACAGGTCGAGTTTGAAACCAGCATTTAAGCACTGGTAGTAATATATTGACACAATACGCGTGTCTAGCATTGAGAAAAACTCTTTGGTATTAACACTTGACTTTCATCGTATAAGAGTCAGCAGTCGCGCCTTTTTATGTGACTACTGCGCTGTTTGACTGACAGTCCCACCAGTGGGGTTCTTGGTCTCCAGACAGTATCTCTTGTTGTTACTTTTCTGAAGCACATTTTTCAAATCTGAAAACAAGCTAAATGTTAGAAGACTTATTCTAAAGTTGCTGGGAGACAGGAAATGAGTTAAAAAGAAACTTGTGATATGTAAAGTGCTAATGTTCGAAAGGTTACTGTGTAAATCATAACTGTCACAGGCTATAAGGCTTACCTTTCATATTAAAGCTTGAAGTTGTGTTCTCGTCTTCAGATGAAGATTGCGAGGAACAGCTGTAATAGTCAGAGGTCAGCATGGGTGAATTTTCTTCGCTTTTGGTAGCTTCGCATTTGGAACACTGAAAAGGGGCAGTTCCAGGACCCCTTGGGCTTGTGCAGTCGTTACTTGTGTCTCTCAGGTAGTCCCTCCATGCTCCACCGTGATGATTTCTTCTCGTACGTCGCCAGACTGGATGGTCTGATACAATAGCCATGATCTGAAAGGAATCGTATAAGATATTTAAATTCAAACGTAAAAACAATAGTTTAAGTAACAAAAGAAAAATCGCTGTCACCAATGAGCCGGCTTAATTAAATATTCTTGTGAAGTAGCGTGCATACATAAGTATTTAAAATAGCAACCGTCAAATGTTTCACAATAACAACAAAGTGTATTACTAGCATTATCATGATTATTATTATAAAAAAAGTCTACCCAAACTGAGTCGAGTGTGTCTTGCTTCAGGTCATTTGGATCGTTATTGTCATAGTAACTATGTTAATGTATACAGATCCAAAGAAGACACCGCTGGGGCTCACACCGCCTCTTACTCTTCTGTTAAAAAAATACCTCTTATTAACCGAGTTCGAGGCCTGTAAGTTGCGGACCAAGTTTTTCCCCATCGATTTATGGCCCAAACGCGAAGCGCGCGGGCCATGAATCGAGGGGAAAAAAGAGTGGATCCGTAACTTACAATACGGACCGAAAAGACAAGGTTAGTAAGATATTTATTATATCTCTACTGTGTGCCTGACGGACTCGCGAGCGATATCTATTGACGCGGAAAGGCTTCAAATTTCTCACGCACCTCTAAAGCAAACCGAGTCAATTGGAAATCGTTTTTAAGTCGTTCAGTTAGCACGTGGTCATACACAATTTAGAGTAAAAGAAAGTTTTAAACTTTTACTTGCTATAAAAGTTAAGAACAGTTGACGATAAAGCACAAAACAGTTTGGCAGAAACAACAACTTTAAATTTTTAGCGGTCCGTACAGTAGAGTGCGGCTTGCTAAATTGACCAATCACAACGCGCGTACTAAATTAGAGATATAATGCTGTACAGTAAAGCACCCACCTGTGATGTTTGTCGGCAGTGTCAGATTATTCAGTAAGACGTTTTCGGCTTTGTCTTACTTCAAAACAGGAGCTTACCGATCTAATTTTGGAAGATAATTTGGTTTTATAAACTGAGTTGATAATGTGAATTGGCCACCGTAAAGAGATTCGGAAGCTGACGTTTCGAGCGCTAGCCCTTCGTCGGAGCGAAGGGCTAGCGCTCGAAACGTCAGCTTTCTTTAGAAACTTACCCCCTTTATTAGTATTGGAAGATGTTGCAACTAGTTAACTTGTAAACTTCTGTTGAGATTTTGGTAATCTCACCTTAAAATTCTCGAGGGCGTAGTCAGGAGGGTCCTGAGGTGCCCGTGACCCGCCCCCCCCCCTCCAAGCCTTTTTGTAAGCAAACAACCTACAATATTTAGGTAACAAACTAGATAAATTGCAAAGCCGTGAACGAAGATTCTGCTTGATTAAACGTTAGGTGACAATCAGGTGAGTTGTTGTTTTCTCTCGATTAATTATGAGGGACTCCCAGAATTTTTTGGGGAAAAGGGAACATGACTATTTATGTCAAGGGAACAAGGGATAATTGAGGGAACAATTGTATGTTTACTAATAAGGAAGCTCTTACATTTTTGTTCAAATGGAAAAAGTGAAACTTTCAAGAAGCATGATATGCAACCCCCTCCCTGGGAGGCCCTCAAAAGTTGACAACTCTACTGCCCCTTCAATACCTCATCACAGGTTAGTTTGCTGACAAGAGCGCGGTAACCGATCTTTCTCCAGAACATGTCTCTCTTTTGAAG
Source organism: Catalaphyllia jardinei (assembly GCA_022496165.2). Classification (NCBI taxonomy): domain Eukaryota; kingdom Metazoa; phylum Cnidaria; class Anthozoa; order Scleractinia; family Caryophylliidae; genus Catalaphyllia; species Catalaphyllia jardinei. Next base: position 32,287,511 of record CM042750.1, on the reverse strand, counting down.
AAAACTGGGATAGAGCTCACGCCAGTTCTTTCCTAAAGCCCAAGGAAATATGTCGTACTTTTCTTCTTCTTCGTCCTCTTCCATATCATTTGCCAAGTATCTGGAGTTGAAATAGCAACTGGTCAGAGTGATTCACAAGGGAAAGTGACGAAATGACTTTGTGCTCTCTGGTCTAAATTCGTGTACAGACGTCGGAAGAATTCAAGAAATTATAAAGGTCCCTCAAAGACCTACGATACTTACAGTGCTATGAAGAAGTTCATTCGGTTAAATTCCCGTTTCGCAAGTTCAGCCCTCCTAAAGTAGGTGTAAACCATTGCCAGAAGATACTGAAAAGAAAAGAAAATTCACTCTTAGATTTAACATGTTCTTGTTCTTGGCAAAGGAAAACCATCTTTGTACTCACTTTATCTGATATAACTGCGCAACTGTCCATCCACAGGAAATCTTGAATGACATCATCATCTGCATTATTGACGAAAAAAATTGATATGGCACTTGTTTTGGTTTTTTGTTGAAATAGTTTTTAAAGACAATGAAATTTCAAGAAGTCAAGACGCTGTTAACTGAACTGAGTAAACTTGAAGCTGTCTGTAAAACTCACCAAGAAGCCTGAAAAAAGCTGCCATAAAAGAATTCCGTCCACAGTAATCCGTGTACAGCTGATTAACTCTAAGTTTCTTGCACAAAATTTTTCTCTCAATTGACAAATTATCGCATTCACTGTAACTTCTTCTCCTCTTGAGTACTACAGCTTCTGGTTTTGCACTTGTTATCTTCTCAGTTCCCGGGCGCACGAATCTCTCCATTTCACTGGCGCCATTTTCAGAGCTGTTTTTCTGGAAGTTTGTAGTGGAAACGTCACTTCCCATTTCCTGCGTTTTCTGAACTACAGTTTCCGCTTCCGTGCTGACCTGTTTTTGCTCTCTCTTTGAAAAGAAGAGGCGGTTTGTTCGCATATTGTAACCAAGAAAAAGATAGTAAACTGCGCTAAAGCAGCGCAAGCAAGTTGCCAGTGGCGCGTGTTCCCGCTCTTTTTGCGTTCCCGCGCGATTGAGACGATACTTTGAACTGGACGGGAAGGGAGGGCGGGGAAAAGATTGTCTTGCGCCCGCAGTATTTTTGGACTATTCCAAGATGGTGGAAAATACACACAAAGGTGACTTTGTGTCACAGAACAAATACCTTTCAAATCAGTCATTATTTCCGATACTGGGCTCTCAAAATAAATCAGCTGGGACATCCCGTGGCCTTACTTTTCCGTGCGCTTCTTCTAATGTGGAAACACAGTCTGAAGAGGTTGATAAAGGTAAGCTTAACTGGTACAAGGTTAAGTCATCGCACCCCAGCTGCAGTTGAACCTCTTGTAAGTGGATCGGACATCCGTTTTGTTTCAGTAGCCGCGTATATTACAAGAGATATCTGTTTCCTTGATACTGCAACTTTAATGTTTACCAGTGCTGACGTTAATAAGTTTTGAGCTGTTGCTTTGATCGTCACACTCAACAAAACGCTCATCCTCGGTGTAAGAACCTGCAACACTCACCAGTGACGTAAAAAAAACAACAAAGAAGTCAACATAATAGATCCTAACCCTAACAATAACTACAAAACAAATTAAACTTTCACAGATTTTTTCACCGATGTAGACCGCGACAAAAGGCAAGTTCACAAGTAGCATCAAGAGGTCAAAGCATTCTCGGCCATACATGGGTTTATTAAATGAGCATGTTTAATTCGACGCCAATCAATGATAGTGTAGTAGTCGTGTATCACATTCCAGTTAATTAATAGCTGTAACTTGTATATAGGGATGTAATGCCACGGACAATAATTCTGTGTGTATTCGCCAGGTCAAGATACTTTGTCATCTATTTTTAAAAACAAAATATTGTAATTTGCACCCTTCCAACCCACCCGGTTTCGGGTTGAGAGGTATTCTCCGCAGTTATCTTGTGATTTCACTTTTTTTCTCATAGTCATTTCTCTGATTAAACTTCTCATTGTGCCAAACAGAATCAAAGTGTGATTGTTCTTTGAGTCCTTGGGTAGATTATTTTGACTAGGAGAATTACAGGTGTCATGAGTTACAGCCCTTGATGATAGCATAGTTAACAACGATGATAGCCATGCACTTTGTGTATGGCAAGAGTGTGAGCCTCTCATACATACATGCAGATGATGGCTTATTCAACGATACTTTTGTCGGCTAGTTAAAACTTTGATACCTGCAATTGCCATTTGATCTTAACATCATTTTCATAGACTGAAATAATTGCAGATTTGTAAGGAAGTTTTAAATGTAGATGTCCACGGGTGGATCTAGGGGAGGTGTGCGGGGGGTGTGCACCCCCCCAGATAAAGCCTTCTTCTTCATATTTGCTTTTAAAATTTGTTTGCCTCACCAGTCAGTTATGGTATTCCTTAGTGGCACCCCACCCTAAGGAATTGTTTGAACATTGTATCACAGACATAGTAAAGCTGCACACATAATTTTAATATTCAACTGTTTTCTGGTTGTGATTTAACCCATTGACGCCTGAACAAAATTGCTTGCGATCCATCCCTAAGCCCTGTGCATAATTCGTGTTTGCAAGACGCCTAGTACTGGGAATCTGACAGTATTCCCTGTTTTGTTTTGCAGGAGTCAGCCCGCCAAACTGGCTTAGAAATGAAAGCTACAAAGATGTCAGTTTATCTTTTCAAAGTGACCAACATGAAATTGTTGACACAGATAGTAAGCAGTACGCATCGGAACAAGCTGCCAACATACATCAATTTGGACACAAAGGAAGTAAACGCACTCTTGTTGACATTTCTAGTTCAGATGAAGAAAGACAACTCCATCATGACAAGGAAATAAAAAAGGAATATCCCAGCTCTACTGAAAAGGTCAGGAAGCACCACAAGGACAAAAAGAAGCATAAACAAAAAAAGAAAAAGAAGCATAGGTATGATAAATCCAAGTACAAGGAGCATATCACTGAGGATGTTTGCAAACCAGATACAGTTTGGATTGAAGAAGCAAATCTTGCTCCCGAGAAAGCTTTTAGAATTCACAAAAAACCTGACATGGCAAATCGAATGTATAACACACTGTATAGACTGGACATTGCTTTGTTTAAGATGAGGTCAAATATAACTTGTCTTGGGCTCAGCAAACATCAAGTTATTGAGTTGACAGAACAGAAGGGAAAGAAAAAGAAAAAGACAAGAACTGTTGAAAGGTATTGGAATGTTAATGATTTCCAAGTTCCAGAAAGCATCGAGAACATTTCTATAACAATGCCTAGTACCATAAAGAAACTGGATCAGAAAGTTAATTTAGTGAATGGTAGAGGCTATGTTCCCCTGGAATTATCCTGTCAAGATGAGATGGCAAAGGATGATTCTCTCAGAAGAAAAGTGGAGGAATCAACTGGTGTTAAAGATTCTCATGAATCTGAAATCTTGCAAAAGATTCGTGAGTTAAACATGATCTTGCATGACAACCCACAAGATATTCAGACTTGGCTGGCTCTTGTTGACTTTCAAGAAGAGATTGTCAGAAAAGAGGACTCTGTGAATTCAAGCTTTACAGCAACTGGGCGGGAAAGGAGGAATGCTGCCACAAAGACAATAATTGAAAAGAAGATTGCTGTTTTTGAGAAAGCTTTGCAAAAAAATCCAAACTCAGTTGAATTGATAGTGGGTCATTTAGATATTTGTAATGAGATCATGGATGCTGATGAACTGGTTCAGAAATGGAAAAGAGTTAGCTTTGCTCATCCTAATAATACTTTGCTGTGGAGACATTACTTACTGTTCATGCAGTCCAGATTTTCAGTGTTTTCATTTAGCAAGACAGCAGCAGTATATGGCAAGTGTTTGAGCACTCTGTCGTCAATCAAGGAAGGGACTTTTGCATCTCACCGGGCTGAAGGTGATCTGGAGAATGAAATGGTAGATTTGTTCATTAGGGAATGCCAATTTACAAGGCAGTCAGGTAATTGAATGTTATTTTACCTTACAGGCTTGTCAATTCAATGCACGTACCTCTTATGTTGTCTTTGACCATCAATTTATAAACCTTACCACATATCATGTGTTTTGGATAAGAAGGAGGTCCAAGGTCAAAACCTATAAAGGTCAGCCACCTGATCCAGCAAATGAGTGTTATTAAACTGCTACGCAGCTCTGCTCTTTATCCAAAATGGATTAGCTGCCATCATACTATACATTCTATTAAGACAATTCAAAATAATGAGATGAGATGAACCCTAGGTTTGTATCAATTAATACTGAGATTATGTCTGTGCTCTTCAGGTCGCACAGAAAAAGCCATTGCCTGCTTCCAGGCCATGATTGAATTAAACTGTTTCTGCTCACGTGATCTTGAGAAGAACACTCCTGTGACTGGACAGATAGCTTTCCTGGAAACTTTCTGGGACAGTGGACAACCAAGGTACAATACATCCTTTATTCCTAATGTTGAACTTTGAATTTTGATTGCAGGTTGATGGTTTTAAAAATTGAGAACTTCAAGATTTATATCGAAAAAAAAAATCAAATCACCATGACATCACGCACCTAAACACCAATGGCCTCGAAATTGGAGTTCTTCCACAAGGCGAACATTTAAATTCATGGTACTACTGAAGCTCATGTGATAGTGTTCTACTGTCTATCACAGCCAAAATGAAAACGTTAAACCACATTACTAACAAAGGGAAATCTGTGTAAGCAAGCTGAATCATAATGAATATTTCTTTTTGGAGAGTTAATGACACCTTACTGTTGTCTAATTCCGGCCTTTCTAAGGTTTGGTGAAGATGGTGCAAGAGGTTGGAAGTCCTGGATGGTTACAGAACACAAGACTGAGGTGGCAATTGACATCAAGAAGATTTTTAAGTCAAATTCCACCAGTGCCACAGATGACAGTGATTCTCTTGATGATAATGATGATGAGTTTGAAGTTGATAAAGATAGGCCTCTGTGGGAAAACTGGGTACAAGTTGAATTATCCAGACAGAGAAGACATTTATTGCCATGGCAACCAGATGCCAAAAAAGATCAGACAGAGGATGATTGTGATGATGCTGAAAGGCTTGTTTTGTTTGATGACATCAGCTCAAGTTTGTTCAAAATCACTGATCCTAGGAACAAGCTTAAGCTCGTCTTGTCTTTCTTGAAGTTACTAGGAGTGTCAGTGCCTTGTGTGAACTCATCAACAAATGCCGACGTACAAAGATTCCTGAACATCTCCCTAGAGCATGAGTCACAGCTGTTGGAACCTGGCAACTCCACCATGTCTCAATTCCTTGGTCTGTGGCAGTCATACCATTGGGATGACAGCAACTCCAGCAACACAACTGACAAACAGTGGCCCTCATCAGAAGCTTTGAACCTCACAAGAAATATCTTTGTACAAATTGTGCCAGTATTTGAAGGAGCAACAAGAAGTTTCCTAATTGTGTTGTGGCTTTGGTTTGAATTTGGTCTCACTCAGAAAGTACCATCTTTAAAAGAGAAGAAAAAGAAGTTTAAAGATGTAAGGAAGTTAGCCAAAAGCCTCCTTAAGCAACCAGAAAACAGGTTTGTAGCTTGTTAAAATATTGACGAGAGGCGCAGTGGCCTCATGGTTAGTGTTCTTGACTCCTAAGCAAGTAGTCTGGGTCTGAGTCCTGGCCGGGTACATTGTGTTGTGTTCTTGGGCAAGACACTGTACTCTCACAGTGCTTCTCTCCACCCAGGTGTATAAATGGGTACCGGCAAATGCAATGCTGAGGATAACCCGTGATGGACTATCCAGGAGGAGTAGCAGCACTCCTAGTTCCTTCATGCTACTGAAACTTAAGCCTGATTAGCCACTTGGCTACCCCGCAAGCAGAGGTCTCTTCATGTTGGGAAGATCGAAGAGACCTCTGCTTGCAGGGTACCACTTGGCTCATATGCAGACTTTTTTAGTTAAAAGTTAGAATAAACAGTCGTGATGATCTTTTTCATCAGACGTAGGACACTACTGCGATGTTAATCAAGTTATTACTCATCTAACATTGCATTTCACTGGAATATACTACACTATCCTATGAATGGACTCTTTGTATTGTGGAAACTTCCCCTAAGCATTCAAATCTTCTAGAGTGGACACAGTCCATAGCTGAACAGCTCTCATTACCAGGTATCTTCCATTAGATGACACCTCCCAGAAGCAAGCATTATCCATAATTAGAGCATGCACCTCTAAGGATACACACTCCATACAAAGTGGTTATCTTCAATATATTGATGCCTTTCATGATCCATTGCCACTCATAGAAAGCTGAGTCTCCATCTAAAAGAGGGCATTTCTCATTCAGATGTGTGAACAAATTCAAAATATGTACTCCTCCAATACGTTTATACCTCTCAAAAGTGGAGACCAATGATACGAAGCATCCCCCAAAGGCCAAGCAGACACTTATTAAATGGACACCATATGCTGACACCTTCCTTACTGAACTGAACCCATTCCATTTGCAGATACCTTCCACAAGCATTTGAATTTGTTGAGGTGCCTCTGCTAGCAGTAAATGATTTCCTACAACAACATGTTAATAAGTAGATTTATGATGCTAATTTTTGATATTCAGGAATGACCTAACTCTGTGGAAAGCTTTTGCAGAGATAGAGTGGTTATCTGGTAACACTGATGAAGCTCGCAGAGTGTTTGACTCCACTCTCATGATGGCTGGTGAAATGTTTTCTGATGAACAGGGCAGAAGGACAGCTTTGGCACCTCTTGTCAGGTTGGACCAACTATGTTATCACCATTATGTTTTGAAACAAATTCTGTGATTTTTCTAGATGATTAAATGTGTGACTGCTAGGTATCATAATGGTAGCTGTATAGTTAGTGTGCTAGAGTGTGGATTAAGCAAAACTGGGTTCAAGCTTAATGGCCAGCGTCATAATGGTTTGGTCTCTGTACACCTACAGTGTAAGTATATGAATCAGTAGGGACATATTTATAACTTGGGGTAACCCTGCAAAGGACAAGCTTCACTAGACAGTTCATGTTACAGAAACCAGAGATTAAAACCACCTTGATGGGCCTCAACGCTTGAATGCAGACTCCACCTTATGACAGAAATCAGGATGAGAAACAAAGAATGACATACATTATCTAAGAAGTTTTCACCATCTCCAGTGCCAGCACTCAAAGAGAAAGCCATCACATTTTGGGCAGCCTTGAGCAGGCTGCAAGGCTGAAACCTAGATCTTTCAATCTAGAATAACACAAACTACATGTAGCCATTGTGTCAGTGTGCATAGTTTCTGTGCATTTTCTCCATCCCTGCACCCAGAAATGTAATGGGTACAGTGTAACATTTCTTCTCTTTTGTCACCAGGTCATATGCTGAACTTGAAGCTTGTCTCACTGGAAACTCAGAAGAGTTGCAGTTTACATCAAGTGGGGAAAACAAGAAAGCATTAGAGATCTTGACTACATTTGCTGAAGGAGCAAAGTTTCAGTCTTCCACATCCAACTCATCAACTACTGACATATCGGCTGTTCAACTACTGAAGTCTCGTAGAATCTACAAGAAATTTCACCAAGGAATTACTGAAACAGCTGAGTCATCCCAAAGAAAGAGGGAGTTGCTTGACTGCGACATTGCCTCTGGAAGTGTGGCAGTTCATCTTGAAGCTTGTAGTGTTTTGTTTGAATACTTGTGCACTGGTATTCAAGGTGTATTGTCAATGTGTAATGATATTATTTTGGTCATTTCACACGATCAAGTTCACCTCCTTGAGATGGACATTGAACTCATTCTCAGCTGTTACATCAGGCTGTTTAGATTTCACTGCACATGTGGCAGAACACTGCCCTTGAAAGACACTAGAAATATTGTACACTTTGCACTGGAGAAATTTCCCGATAATCCTGAGTTCCTGTTGTTTTACATTCAACGTGAATCCAAGTCAGTTCTCACCAGTGAGATCAGAAGGATTCTTGATAAAGCTGCCCAACAGGCCTCTACACCTGTTCCGTGGATCTTTGCAATTTATTATGAGCAGCTTAGGGCTAAGTCCCTGGTATCAGTCGTGGAATGCAATGATCTCTCTGCTCTAGTGTCACACGAAAGCCCAGCAGCTGTTACTTCTCTTCCAGTCACTGGTGTTGTCCATCGTCAATGTTCTTTGTTTGAAAGAGCAACCTCCTGTCCTTCTGGGAGGCACTGTGTGGCATTGTGGAGAATGCTCATGCAGTTTGAAGTATGTAACTGAATTTTTTTCACTCACTCTCCTTAGTGCTTAATTTACACAATAATTCAAATAATAAATCATGATGCAGCTCGGGGGCAGGGGGATTTCCATATGAAAAGGATGGGTGGCTTATCAGAAATTTTGAAAAGAAACCTTAAAGGCAGAGAGACACGATGTGACAAATTGCTGCAAAACGTCGCTGTGACAGGTTGCTGCAACAAATCGCCTTGTGTGACATGTGAAAATCATTGTCGCTGCGATGATTTTCACACAAATTCAAACTGGTTTGAATTTGTGCGACATATCGCAGCGACCGAATAAGTGCAAAGCCTTGTTGCAGCAGCCGTGCAGACGAGACGACTTGTTGCCGCGATGTGTCACTGCAATTTGTTGCCTTGTGTGTAAGGGTACAAAGATACTGTTTTTTGGGTATGGCTTGAATTTTTTTTACCCCTAAGAGGTACCAATTCTAAAACAAGACTTACACTGACATTTTTTCAGCTTGATAACCTAAATGGTACCGCAAAGGCTCCTGCTGTGGACCTCTTGATACTGGACACCCTGAGAAGTTCCAGATATGCATTTTTTAACCCCTAAAAGGTACATCGAGCACCCCTATCCTTTTTTATATGGGAATTCCCTAAGGGATACAACACCAATAATGACACTGAGAAGGATTTCTATTATTACAACTTGTTGAACCAACTACCCACTTACTAGTCTGTCAATACTGCATCCAATTTATAATAAGTATGTACAACTGCAAGAACAAATAAAATTTAATGATCAGTAAGCATGTTGTACTGGTAATTTGCCACTTAGAGTAATGTGTTTTATTTTAATTGTTTTTTAGTCAAAACTTGGGAAAGACAAAGTCAAGCCAGTGTTCTACCAGGCTCTTCAGAGTTGTCCCTGGGCTAAGGTAATTACAATTATCATAAAAAATCTTCTGAAATGTAATTCTGTCAAATCTAGTCAGTCCTGCAAATAATGTCAGAAAACTGAATTCATTAATGCCATTCTTTCTTGAATGTATATTTCAAATGTATGAAATGATTCACAAGTTTTGGCAGAGACCAGTATATTTATTACAGAGATGAATATTTAAGACCCAGTATTGACCGTTCGGCTTTTTGTACAGTTCTGATAACAAAGTTTCTACAGTATTGTCTTTCAAAGTATGCTCAACGGCGTGCAATGCATCCTGACCAAAACTTGATCCTTTCCGTCAATCTTTCCAGTATTAAAGTTTTTAGTTTAAATCGCATACAAGTTCTCAGAATGTACAAGGTATTTTAGCCTGAAAACACAGATGTCTTAATTTCCAGAGACTAGCAACAGGGGGAAATATGTCTGTGTTTGCAGGCTAAAGGTCTGCACTCTAGAGCAAGCTCTTATAACAGACTCCAAATGTATATTAATTCACTTCAGGTTTTGTACATGGATGCTGTGCAGCTCATACCAGATGACATTCAAGACATTGTTGATTTAATGACTGAGAAAGAAATCAGGCTGCATGCACCGCTTGAAGAAATTGAACTCCTTCAAGAGTGATAATGCATTGAAAATAATAGTTGGTGCTGACAAACTGCTGTATGAAATTGTAGCCACAGATAAAATCAGTCCAGACCTAATATAGGACAAATTGGGTGTATTAAGAAGCCAAATCAGCAATTAAACAGCTTTCCAAGTCCATGGATCACAATATCCACTCAAGGGACACCCAGATCCTAGAACGCGTTGCAACAATGCAACAGCACATGGGCTTGTAGCACAAGCATTAACAAACCTTAAGATTGCCTCACAACAACATTTTCAGTACTGCGGGATTGTACTCAACCCTTGCTGACCATTATATTGTATGTGAAAACATATTACACTTTTGGTCCCAAAATGAGATAGAAATGGTGAAAATATTGGGCATCCTCCCCCTTATTGTTAGCACAATTCCACTGACCTTCCATGGGTGGGTATTGGTATTTCTTGTGTAACCTTGACAAAATCTTGACAGTGGTTTGTTTCCCTACTCTTTAAAATGAATTCAATTTACGAATGTGTGTCTCATTTGCTCCTTAGTCTTAGGTTCAATTTGAGATACAATAAAAAAAACGTTTCATCACATTTCCAGCAATAGGGAGTGTATGAAATGATGACGGGGACGCCGAGGAGAACGTCGATTAAAAAATGAATTAATTTTATGTTTTATTTACGAATCTTGCAATACTCTTAAGTCATTTGCTTTGTTTATCACTTTCAAAACTATCGCAAAATTAAATTCGGAACGCAGCGATAACTTTGAAATAAAAATTTAAAAAATTAGCCGTTGTGGCCCACGTTCTCCAGACATCGCAAGATTTGGCCATTTCACGTTGTCTTTTTCCAGAAGGCAAAGAAATGTACTAAGAATTATAACGCACGTGTACAGCCATTGTTCTGCTCATTAATCTTTTGTTTAGCGAAGTCCCTGTTGCTGTTGCCGTCATGGTTTCGTTAACTCCCTAATCTCATCCTTTGGGCCTGCACATTCTTGAATATGCAACACTCTGGAGGAGATAAAAAAAACCTGCACATGGAAGTCCTGCTGTGCAAGCATTTAAGTGCAATGACAGTTTTCCAGCGTGAATAGCTAGAAAGAACTGCCAGCTTTTCCATTTGTGTGAAAAACTAAAGGTCTTCAAATGAAAGATCTACTAAATTTGAGTCTTGAACAAGAAGAGAAGAACTTAGAAGAGGAAATGACAAAATGGTAGCTAATATCACCTAAAGTAGAGAGTTTGTATGGATTGGGTAGACAGGCCACAAAATTACAAGGGTTTGTATGGAATTTTGCAACCATTGCAAGGCTCCCATTTGGACAATTTTCTATTCAAAACTCTTAGACTTGGCTGGGTAGCTTTTCAGTCAGTAACATTTCAGTTTAAATGTTTAAAATTTTGAATCTAGTCAATATAAGAAACACGTTTCAGTCCTCTCACATTCCTGTAATGGGCTATGAGCCTCAGGGTGCTTCCAGTTTAATACCAAGGAAACATTCAAATAATTATGGTTCATTTCTTGGTACTAACCAAAAGGATTGTAGGATCTTGGAACTGATCTGAATTCTGTCAAAAACACTCTTTCATAACAGAATTTCAACCCTCTTCTCAATGCTTGGAAATTTGATAAGATGCATGTCTCATGTATTGTATACGGAAAAACACCACCTAGGGCCAACACCTCATTGGGTAGACATTGCTGGTTAGCAAAAGTTTAGTCTTGTCTGTCTTTGATTTAACTTTAGGTAAAAGCTTACAGTAAAGAACAGTTCCCAAAAGATATTGGCAGTTGTCTGTCAGCCGACTGTTGACCAATAGTTGGCCAACTGTCAGTCAACTGCAGGGCGAAAAATGGCCAACTGTTCGTCAACAAAATTAATGGGAGTCACTCAGCCTACAGTTTTTGTTACATTTCGGACCAAACTGTTGGCAGACTGTCAGCTGACATTCAGCCAAAAGTATGGAGGTGTTGGTACCTTGTCAGCAACAAGTCCAAGTAGAGAACTGAAATGTGTCAGCTGAGAGTTCAGCAACAGGTCACTAACAGCTGAAAATGGGATTCGTTGTTCACTTTTATCTAACTGTTTTAAAGCAGACCTACAGATGTCCTTAGCGAGAGTTCGATGTATTACATCTTTGTTTTTGAAACAAATCAAAAAAGTTGTCCCCAGTCCAGTCACATTCTTGTACAAGGTGGCTTTTAACATTTAAAACACAAGTCCTCATTGTAAGATGCTATAATGTTCTTTTTATTGATGTTGTATTTTCAATGCCAAGAAACGGTGGTTAAAAAATTGTAACAAAATTCTGGAATATATAATACATTTTTGTCTGTTTCTACATGCTCATCAATTATCATACCAAGAAAATGTACATGCTGGTTATTTATAAATATTTACATCTAGATACAGCAGAAACTGTCAACAACTAAATAAAGTATTATTGATATTTCTTTTTAACGTGATGATATAAATCAGTTTCTTTGGTGCATCCGTAAGCCAAGCCTCTCTTTACATCTAATTGTGCCAAAAATTAATATCCAGAAGAACCTTTGAAAATGGTGTAATGTCATATTCCTCATATTTGTACTAACTCTGTTGGTTGATGAGAAACAATTTGGTGTATTCATTTCAAGAAGGAACCCACCCCCCTCCTCAAAGGTGCCCAGTACCTATGGTGAAATAAATGTATCATCTGGAGAAATAAATTGATGCACACCACAATGCAAATCAAAGAGCCATGTGATTCATTGAAGCTGATGCTAAGAAATACATTTCCTTCCTTTTAAATTAAATTTGGTAAAGATAAAAAGTTCGGTTTTCAGGATGTGAACTCTACCTTAGAAGAAATGGGCTTAGAAAATGCCATCAAAACCACAGACACAAAAACCCCACCTTGATCTGGCATGGAAATAAAGAGATTAAAATATATTTTTACACACTACATACTGTATTCAAGCAGGTATTGGTGCTTTGCTCTTAGACCTGTTTATATATGAATCTCAAAAATAATATTTTTCTGAGTTTTGCTTTGAGCTTTCAGGTAGGATTCCAGCTGAATCTTGTGACTTGGTCAGGTTACCAACCTAACTAAATCTTGCTTTTTGTCAGAATTTAACATTTGATTACAGTAACTGTTGTATTCTGAATTTAGCAAGTTCAGATAGGGTATGTAAAATGCTAAGTGCACATAAGGCTGAAAAAATTATTTACCATTTTCTGCTCAAAATATTATTTACCAGGCTGAGTTAATATGATATTAAAGATGCTAAATACTTCACATTAGTGCATAGAGTCTTCAACTTACTGAAATTTTCCAAAATGAAAAGTTTACCCTTAGTTGCAGATAATCAAGTTAAAGTTAATTCACTGGCACAGACAAATCATTTTTGACAATGCCTGTGTCGGAGTCTGTACCCACAGTTAAAGATCCGTGATCACTTACGATAGTATGAATATCATCGGCAGTTTGAGTGCCACTGCTCTCAGTGACAACTGCCTGTGCGGCATACGCATGTACGCCAGAGTTTATATCCTGATGTACTTGAACTGCAGCAAGGGAAAGAGATCCTGGAAGCGTCTGCTGGGATATGTCACTTGCCTCTCCTGACAAGTGATGGGTGTGCCCCGAGGTCTGATCTGTGCCACTGTCAGATAGATTAGATACAGTCACCAGTCCAGATGAGGGTGATGCATACACACTGTACATCACAGGGATTTGGCTTGCTTGCGAAGACGACAGCATCATGGACGAGGGGACATTTCCCAAGGAAACAACACTTCCATCTTGATTGGTTGCTATAGGCACCACAACAGTTCCAACAGACTGCAAGTTGTTGCCTTGCGATCCAGATGAGTGGTCAACATTATGATCATGAGTTTGACTTGTATCCTGGACAATAGGCAAGGTGATGGTGTTGGATGATGTTGTGGTGTTGACAGCATTTACTTGGACTGTCTGGTTATGAGGCTGCTGTACACGCTGGATCTGTACAGCTGGCTGTGCCAAAACCTGCCCAGGATGGAAAATGTTAAAATATGAAATTATGGTGAGAAAATGGGGCAATTGAGAGTCAATGCACATGTCGGTGACTATAATTGAAGCTCCTTTATAAAAATGAGACAACAGCAGACAAAATTAAAGTTTTGACCTCTTAACATGTTGAAATCCCATCAGACATCCCATTAATACTAAAATAGATATAACAGAGTTCGAATTTCAGAATTTCATGATTAGCTCAGCTCAAATTCAATTCATTGTTTCACTGACATGAGTCAGTAATTACATTTTCACTTCTCCCTAGCACAAGAGAACAACAATTTATCTCAAAACATCTGCTAATTTTTTCAACTGCTGAAAATACTTATCTGCAACTACCATACCGAGATCCTCTTCCCTTTCAAGGACAGAGTGTCATGAGAATTTGGTTGGAATGACTTTTAAATTCCTTAACACAAATATTGTAATACTCAGTAATTTCTATGACTGAAAATAGTCACAATTATTTTGCAGAAGACACAGTCTAGTTTAAATACCCAAAAAGGACAAGCATATCTCCACCAGATTATTTTCGTGAATGGACTGAGACAAACAACTTTCACACTTTTAAAATACCAAAACTTAAGCTGTCCTGCTGTTCATGTTTATGAATCACCGAATAAGGATCATGTTTATAAGTCAGAGTGCATTCTTCAATCCATTGTACTTGAAGAATTAGTCACAATCACAACAACATATTTTGACCAAACCTGTCATAACAAAGTCAACTCAATAATAGCTTTTGTTAAGTACAACTCAACCAAATCTTCTAACCAACAATTTTTGCATACAAGTGAAAAATATGAAAGATCTCAATTTGCATATTAATTATTTTCACTTCGGCAATTATAGGGCACAAAATATAAACAAGTTCTTGTAAGTCTGAAATATTCAAAATCTGGACTGAGCTGGAAGAAATGAAATTCTTTATTTCTGAGGCAAGTGCTATTATCTTAGCAACTTTCAAAGACAAAACCTTGTCAAAATGAGAAGGGTTTGACTCTTCAAGAAGGGTATAGCACAAGCCATTTGTCCCAACCATCCAGTATCTAAAGCTGCTGCTAGAATTAATTTTAAATTTTAACTCTAGACAAAAGATAATTTATACCCCTATCATTTGAAGTAGAGATGAACAAATGAAAATGTCTTTCTTACCTGTACAGAACCCTGTTGCTGTCCTTGGGTAATTGTTTGACCCAGCTGGACCGATGTCCCTGGTGCAAAGATTGTAGTAAAAGCTCCCCCTGGCATGGCCTGAACAGAGTACGAAGATTGAACAGAAGCATTCTTGTTCCCCCCTTGCTGTTGAATGTTTGACGGTGGAATGTATGTGGTGATGGGGAAGGAATGGCCTGTTGCAGGCAAAGCTGTTATACCAGTCATAGGTCCGCTGGTGCCTGATAATGGACCCACTGTCAAACCTTGATTAGTGTCTATTTGCTGCGAGGTAAAAATACCACCTCGATCCTATAAATGTATTGAGAATTCAAATGAGCTAGGATTTCACAAAGTCTAAACACATTTCATAATATCTCAGTTCATGTATCAAAAGTAATATATCAATCAGAGCTATGGAACTTTTCTTTCAAACATTAGTTTCTACTGAAATACTTTGTCTTTTAAATTTGTTTGTTGCCTGTTATTAATCACATTATGCATAGCTTCATGTTTATTCCAAATCATATTTACTTATATCCTGAATAATCCTATATAAATTTTGTAAACATTTATTTTTTTAAATTTTCTCCGTGATGGGGCAATTTATGGTCATGAACATAAATTGAACCACGACTAACAGTAATCATATTACTGAAGAAGAAAACAAACCAGCTGAAAAATTTTAAGAAATTCTTTCCCTCGAGAGACAATTTTTTCGAACGCTAAATTTCTCTCAATTTAAGCTTAGATAAATGAATCTGCTTCAGTGATACACAATAATCTGTATAATAGAATTGTTACAGACAGGAAATTATGATGACGTTTTTAAGTGTGTGTGACTGTTGATTAAAATTCGCACGCATTTAATACAGACGCTATATTTTGGCAAAGCCAAAGATCGACTCAGCTGCCAAGAGTCAATGCCAATAAAATATCAAATTACGATTCTAACAAACAAAAAGCGAAAATAAATATTTTCCTCCACGAAACTCTAAGAGCAATTTTTCGACTCATTTAGTCACAAATTTGAGTCTTCAACGACGAGAAGAGGATTCCCCAAAGAAGGCGAATGAAACGGACAAACAAACGCTTACTTCGTCTCCAAAAATGGGCAGGAAACGTACCAAAGAAGGAAACGGGTGCCATATATGGTTGGAATGTTTTAAAGGACACGGAGTTTGAAAATTTTACGCGAACGATTTGCCGCGATAGTGAGAGAAAACTATATATTTGCATGTTTTCAGAGAAGAAGGCCGATTGACGATTGGAACCATATGAAAAGATACCAAAAGCGTAGAAAATAATGGACAACTATGCTTCGATACGAAGTACCATTTAGAAGGTATATTTATAAATTTGTAATCAAGTTTGCCGCCCCCCGAAAAAAAAACACAACTAAAAAAAACAGAATCACCAATCGTTCAAATGACATATCTATAGCTACATTGATCAGATCTCTTAATATTTTTTATCGCTTGCGTAAAACGTACAAAGACACAAGCAGATGAGAGCTGTATTGCACTGTAAACTCGAGTACAATTATACCGCTAACCTGCATTTTCTCAGCGTCGTTTTCGTTCACCGTGTAAGTCAAATCTGTTTCTTCGTATCCTGTAGCAGACATTCTCTGGTCCGGATTTGGAATCTGAGAAACTGGAGGATCGGGCGAATTCAAGCAAGTTTGAATGAGAGCTTTTCCGCTCTCCGAAGTTATCATCGGCTGTAGCTTTCTAGTTGCAAACGTGTAAACATGCCCAGTTTCTGAAGCGACCAACAACATCACTTGCGTTCCGGTTAGCGTGCTCAACTCGTAAGCCTTTAAAAGTAATAAAAAAATATGGTAAAACTCACAGGGAAAATTAAAAAAGTAAAAAGAAATCATATCTTTTTCCACAATGTATTATCAAAAGCGCGGGCCAATTATCTTCCATCAACTGAAAAACCAACCTTTTTCATTATTCCTGTTTTCCTTTTACTAAACGTCGTGTATCTTCTCAATTTGTTGGAGATAAACTTCATTTCGATCTTAACCCGTCCTCTAGTCTTTTTCTTGGGTCTTTCTTCCACTAGCATGCTATTTTCAGCGTCTCCGTCGTCGTCGCTGTCTGCTGCCTGTCGTTTCAATCCGTGCCCATCGTGGTGTTCGCCAGCCATCGCTGCTTCGAATGCCCCTTCTTCTATCGTGGTTGGATCAAGAACTCCGCTACCCTGTGCTTGAGCTCCGTAATGCATGTTCTCTAGCTCATCTGTTGTTGTTGTGGATTCTTCACTCTGCATTATGCCAGTTGTAGGATGGCCTTTTATGGAGACGGAACTCGAAAACCTGTTACCTTTTTTGTCGTTTCGTTGCTTGCTAAAAAGGAATGTGGGTGGACCAATATGGCGGTCATATCCCGTGACTCGGCTGAATCACGTGACTAAACGCAACAAGCCGGAAACAAACCAAGGAGACCGACTGCTGCAAATTATTTATTTTACAATGCCCAAATGACATTCCAGCTATTAAACAAACCTTCGACAGATAAAATTACCTTAAAAAGTATTGCTGTTTTGTTAAAAAGATATTTATTAATTAATATTTTAAAGTTCTCATTGGCCGAAAACTTTTTGTCGGTCGATTACTGTAATCTTTCTTAATCTTGTCTCGTGACTTGTTGGGCGCCAATCAAAACAATAAATCGACAATAGATGATCCCCTATTACAGACGGGACGTTTCAAAACGTCAATATGCAGACCCAACCTTCTTTTGACGGCGGTGCTTCGTCTGACGAATTTTTGAGACGGCAGAAGTTACTGGAAAGATCAGAAAATACAACAACTGAAGCTCAGAAAGTGGCCAGAAATTTTTGTGAGCCTTTTACTAATCATATTTCTTTATTACCGTTTTTTTCAACCTCTCTTTTGTTCAGAGCTAACTTCCGTTTTATAGGTGCAAACATTAGTAATGGTCCTTTTATAGTTCGAACGCTTTTATCAACCTTGTTGCGCTATAGGATATGGAAACTTTGAAAGTCTCCTCATTTCCTTACCGGAAACTGCGCCTTACGACACTTCTGGCCGCCCGGTTTTTTCGAGCCTTCGTTGTGACCTACTCAGCGGTTGTTGCAAATGACAACAAAAGTTCCCGTATGTGCAGACGTGTGGATTCTTGGTTCCTTTCTGTGCTGTCCAGTCATATGTGGCCACGGAAAATTGGTATTTTTTTCCGGCTGTTTACAGAACTCTTCACGAAACGGGTCCAGCAGAGTTTCTGGATTATGTGCTGAAAGTGTTACCTAAATAGCATCGTTAAATACAGAGTACGAGATGCGTGAAGTTGTGCTAACTGCTGCCAGCCTGGCACTAACAGGCACTGTTGTGGCGAATGCTTACTATCAAAAACATCAGTTTTATCCATCTGTTGTGTACCTGACCAAGTCTAGCCCGAGTATGGCGGTAAGTTTTATGTTTAGATTGGCTGCTTTTCTGTACTGAGTATGGTTACTATCCAATGGAGTAACCGCATTTGTTGTTTTGACAAGAGCTTTTATAGATAAAGTAAATTAAGCTTCATTTTTTTCTGGTAGGTTTTGTACCTTCAAGCGTTTGTGCTTGTGATTTTGTTCGGTAAAATGATGAGAAAAGTATTCTTTGGAACCCTACGAGCTGCAGAAATGGAGGTATAGTACTTCTTACTTTCCAGTAGTCTACATGTAGAGTCGATGAATGCTTGTAGGTAAGATTTGTTACATTTCTTGAATTGAGCGCCCAGCCTCAGCATTGAACACCATATTGAAATACAGGAAGTGAATATAAGAAATTAGAATTAAATGTAGGTAGGTAGGTAGGCTCATTTCCCTTTTGAAAATTTCTTCCTGTACTCTTTGGCTACATTCTGGGAGCACTATTAAGATAAGGCCCTAGTTGTTCGAAGGCTGGATAACTATCCACCGGATTAATCACTATCCGGTGGATAAGGGTTGACAAAACAAACCATGCTATCCACTGGATAGTGATTTATCCGGTGGATAGCATTATCATCCAGTGGATAGCCTTATCCACCTTTCGAACAACCCATGCTAGAACAATATTTCATCTTACAGGATATTTGTGCATTATTTCTGAGAATTTGATGCTGCACTGGACAAAAAATTGCCTTTGATCACACGTATACTTTTAGGTACTTTGAACAAAGTTTTTTTTTTCATAAACCCTATCTGTCATGATGGAAATAAGAGCAATCATTGTATTATTGCACATAAGCACACAGTTTTATATTCTGAAATCTGGACATAAATCTCAATAAGTGAAGATAAGTTTTTTCTGCATTCAGGCTCATGAATTGTATTGTCCATTTCAGCATTTAATCGAGAGATCATGGTATGCAGTAACAGAAACCTGCTTGGCATTCACAGTTTTCCGAGATGACTTCAGTCCTCGTTTTGTTGCACAGTTCACCCTTCTTTTGTTTCTGAAATGTTTCCATTGGTTGGCAGAAGACCGCATTGATTACATGGAGAGAAGTCCACTGTTAACATGGCTATTCCATGTTAGGGCGGTGCTTCTTCTGATGTTTTTAGGAATGGTGGATGCAGTCCTTGTCCATGCTGCTTACAATACAACTATGCAAAGCGGAGCTTCAGTGCAACTTGTATTTGGATTTGAGGTTAGCAATAAATTAGAAATACCCCACAAGTAAACGGGTTAGGGAATGTACACTGTAGATCTATGTCTTGTCAGTGCTTGTGGTTAGGACCTCAACATTCCGAGTAAGACTGAGATATGGCCAATCTTATTTACTGTCTTCCCACAGAAGAGTTTTATGTAAATATTCTTTTCTGATAACTTAGCTTTACAGAGTTTCTTGGAGTGTACTATTTGTTGATGAAGCAGCAGCTAATTTAATTCTGTCAGCTACATGGACCTTTGTAGAGCTACATGTATTGTATCAGAGTATAGAATTTGTTGTTTAAATCAGAAAAAAAGCAGGTGCACACTGCATTTGCCTAGTTTTACTTGTTCTGTCTTCGTTGTCTTCATGGGAGGCGCGGTGGCCTCATGGTTAGTGGGCTAGACACCGGATCGAGCAGTCCAGGTTTAAGCCCTGGCTGGGGACATTGTGTTGTGTTCTTGGACAGGACACTGTACTCTCATGGTGCCTCTCTCCACCCAGGTGTATAAATGGGTACTGGCAATTTAATGCTGGGGTAACCCTGCGATGGACTGGCATCCTATTCAGGGGGGAGTAGAAATACTCCTAGTCGCTTCATGCTACAGAAACCGAGATAAGCTCCGGCCTGGTGGGCCACTTTGGTCCATATGCAGATTTTACCTTACCTTTGTTTGATCATTCATTCTTCCATCCAAACACAATGTAACAACTCCAAGACAAGTTTGTTTGTCCTGGTAGTGTGACTTTGTATGTCTGATTTTGATTCATATTTTGCATTACCTCTTGAATTGCAGTATGCCATTCTTTTGACAATAGTAGTAACAATTCAGATGAAGTACATCCTGCATATAATAGACCTCAGAAGTGAAAATCCGTGGGACAACAAAGCTGTTTATCTTCTTTATACTGAGTTAATTACAGGTAAGGAAAAACAAACAAGATGGTGATAGTTACATATGTACTAAATTTATATCTGTTTACAACTTTCCAGCTCAGTAGCATCCTTCATTTAGAAACTAGCACACTTTGAATTTTGGAGTTATGGTGGTGTGTGACATAAAGCTAAGATTGCGTTTGTCAAAAAATATTCACCTATATTTGATTTTTAGCCATTTTGGGAGTTTAAGTATTAGGATAAGTGCTTGTGATTTGGTTCAGATAATCAGTGGACTAGATAGCCAAAGTAAGTTCCAGATATTTGCACTATTTTCCGGCTGCCTTTTTGGAGGATTAAGGAGGTCCTACAACATGGCGGCTCCATACTAGGCTCTATAATTTTGCGCAGAAAATTTGGACAAATATCTCAACTTTGGGACAACACACACACCTTAAACTTGGAGAACTGTCTTCCTTATTGATCATCTACAATATTATAATTACTTGACTTTCTCCACATTTTTTTATTTTTTATTGCGTGACAATGAACACATTCTGTAACCATGACTCCCAGTAGTCGCTTAAAATTGGCATGCAGTCAAGGGTATTTAGATATTTTCTCAAACAACGCAATCCAAACTGTATTGTAGTCGTGCATTTCATCTGCATGTGGTTGTTATTTGTAAGAATTTAAAATCACATAATCACAGTTTCCTCATTATGTTAAACATTCCAGGTTACTAACATATGTGTTTCTTTTGCTGCGTCTGGTGTCCTCTTGAAAACTTCAACTTTCTTTGTGTTTTAGGTGCTATCAAGACAGTACTTTATATCTGTTTTATGGTCATCATGATCAAAGTACACACATTCCCACTATTTGCCATTAGGCCCATGTACCTAACATTAAGGTAAGTCTACTCCAACCATGTTAAAAAAGAAGTTGAAATGTTGTTGTTTATAATGGTCAGTGTACTTCGCTTCACCAAGCTATAGTGTAGTTCACAGTAAGCTGTTATTCCACTTAAATTAAAAGAAAGAGATCTATATATTCAACTAAACATAAGGGGTTTGAAAATCCCAACTGGCAGGAGGTTGGCCACTTGGACATTTACAAGCATGACCAAGGAGTCTCTATGGTTTACTGAGAAACAACTCTAGCTATTAGTGGTCAGTGCAAGACTTGAACCCTTGACCTGAAAATTCCAAGTCCTGCACCATAATTACGCTGCCAGGAATTTGAATGGTTACCAATTACTAGTAACTGATAGGTTAGTCTGTCAAATATTAGGGCGTAACTTGCATGACTGCCTTTGTTGCTGTTGTTTCATTTCAGAGGATTCAAGAAATGTATCAGTGATGTCATCATGTCTCGGCGAGCTATTAGGAACATGAACACTCTGTAAGTATGTACACTGGCATTAAACTGCTTCCTGATCAGAGAAAATTTGCGGTCGATCAGAAAACATGCTGTTTGAGTTTCCCTTGTGATGATCAACAGAGCCAGTTAAAGTCAGCTTCATTCTGTTGCTCAGTTTTTATGTAGTGTTGTACCAGAATCGCTGGCCAAAGGTCATGAGTTGATTCCACTGAACCCTGAAGTTGCTTTATAACTGCTTGGCAAGTTGCAACATAACTGCTTAAGATATCTTTCACTATTACCTTCACTTGTACTACTATGGGTCATACATACCTTTCATTGTTGTTAAAATGTCTCTGCAGTGCTACCTGTGTACGACAGCCGGGTAATTCTGCCCAAGGGAGGCTTCTTTTTAGACATTCATTGGCAGTAATAGAGCTCTCTTCTTCACACTTAACAGTTTCAGCCTTGTTCAAAATTTCTTTCTGATTTTACATTTTTAACTACCTCCCTTAGGTATCCAGATGCTTCGCCTGAGGAGCTCCAACAGGGTGATAATGTGTGCATCATATGTCGTGAAGAAATGACGACAGGCTGTAAAAAACTACCTTGCAATCACATATTCCACACAAGCTGCTTACGATCATGGTTTCAAAGACAACAAACTTGTCCGACATGCAGAATGGATGTCCTTAGACCTCCACCACAGCCTCAGCAGCCACCACCCCCACAAGGCCCACAGCCTCCATTTGGCTTTCCTCCTATGGGAGTTCCTCCCACTATGGGAATCCCTCCTGCTCCAGGGATACCACCACAAGGTCCACCAAATGGTAAAGAACTTGTTCATTTCATTTTGTGTGATAAAGAACTGTTCAGATACAATATGTGTTACCAGATGCAAATGTAGTTAAAATCTAAATCATGCAATGCCCTGAAAAGCACATTGAATATTCTTAGCAATTTGTTGAATGTAAACTCTTTACTTTCTTTGAACTTTATGATTTTCAAATTCTGTTGCCTAGGTTGAAACCAGTGAAAAATGTCACTGGGGAGGTTTTCCATTCCTTGACTAAGTCTAACTCTAACTTGAGTCCACGAGAAAATAATTATGAGTTATTTGCTGCCTCTGTAAGTGTGAAGATCAAAGAAGATTTTTGTTTCCACAAGCAGTGCATGCATGAGCTCAAGCACAGCATTCCTACTTACACTAAGAAACAAGGGTTGAAATGTATACATGTAATTCTTGTGTTGGCACTTGCTATCTCAGAGTTTATATGAACTTAAGCTTATTCTTAGAAATTTCAACAATCGCAAGAAGCTCTGTTGTGAACACATGCAAAGAAAATGCCTTGCATCATTTGAATGACTTTGTTTTTTACTTCAGCTGTTCCAGCCATGTTTCCTGGTTGGCCACCCATGGGTGTCCCTCCTATGCCCCCAGGACAACCACCTCCAGCCACACCACAGGAACCTTCACCTGGTGCTGCTGCATCAGCTGCTGCTAGTACTGGTAATTTACCTCCACAAGGTACAGATATAAAAGAAATATTCTCACCTTTTCATTTTGTGCCTTCATTCATGTCGCATGATTACAAATACCGGTTATTTTTCATGGACTATAATATGCTATAGGGCCTTATAATATTGGAGGCCTTTTTTAAGCAAGCAACACTCTAAGATTCAACTAGGACAATTTCAACACTTCTGTTTTCTTTTGACAGGCCCAAGTACAACTCAGGATGCCAGCCAAGCTCAGGTATTGCACTTAAAAACTTTAAATCATGTGTTATACATGTAAAATAAATAACACTGTGTTAAGGTCTTTGAGGGAGAGTTAAAATATTTTATTCAGAGACCATGGACTTCATAAGGACTCCATGGATCAACAGCAGATGCCATCATCAAACTTTAAATAGATAAACTATAAACTTAACTTTACACAAAACTATAGACAAATTATCAGTCCATAAAATTTATATCTGTTACTATTAACCAGTTGCTGTCGTGTGACAACATGAGCTCTCTCTACTGAAGAAAACAGTAACATGCAGTCAAGGGCTTTGTGTATGTAATATTGAAGAGCTTGTGATGAGAATTATTATTTATTGCTGTTTCATTTGTTTGGTGTTTTCAGATGCCAGGTTTTGGCATGCCTCCACCATTCATGTTTCCACCAGCCTTTATGATGCCACCCTTTATGTTTGGTGGGTCAATTACATTACTATTGTTTCTATAATAAGTTGTGTAATTAAGGATACTAGTGAACCGAGAACTCAAAGTCACTATCAAGTCTTCATGGGCATTAACAACATGAGTTAGCCAGCTAAGACAGTATTCACAGCTCTGACTTTACCATCAAGCAGTTTTATAGCAGATGAAGTCTTCATGTTTCCACTGATAGTCATGAGTGGTACAGTGTACATGACTGTACAGTAGCTAATATGTGAATTAATTAATCAATTTACTGCTCTCTAAATGTGGAGGCATGATTGCTTAGTGGTCAGTGCACTCGCTTGCAGATTGAGCGGCCCAGGTTCAAACCTTGGTTGAGGGGTAGTGGCAAATCTAACGCTGGGGGCTCAATGGGCTTGGCAACACTGTCGAACAAACATTGTAAAGCAATTTAACATTGTTGGTAATAATGGCACAAGCAAAGAGGATTCAAGTTTTGTTACAAGAGATAGCAAGTGATGTTCTTTGTTTTTTGCTTTGTTTCTGAAAGAAATCTGAACCATTTTTTCTGTACTTCTAACAAGTTGAAGAAGAATTTGGGATATTTTGGGACTACTCAAAAAAATATGGACACACTTGCTTGTGGCATGTGTTCCCACTGCGTACTTCCACCCTTGCTTCTACCAAATAATTAGATTATGAGCTCAAGATTTCTATGGCCTGGCAGTTGACGAGGGTGCAGCTTGAGTCAACTATTGTGCACAGAAATCAAGAGCAAATAAGAGAACAGTATTCATGATAGAACACTAGCAGATTTATACTGAAAAGAAACAGGAGAAAATGTTTGTCAGGTCACTACATCTGAGAACAACACAACAAGCAAATATAAATGTATTGTCCCTGTTGCTGTATTGAGTCACATTTTGTATGTAATCGCATGTTTTGCGTAATTGCATGTTTGCTCTCCCTTGCAGGTATTTAAACCTTTTTCTCTCTTTTCAGGTGCTTTGAGCACTCCACCCAATGTCGACTTTTCATCTTTGAATGTTGAGCAGTTAATAGCAGTCGAGGGTCAAGAAAGACAGAATGTGGAGGCAAGAATTAACATGTTACGAACTGTGCATGCCCTACTGGATGCCGCCATAATACAACTCAATCAGTACACTCAGATGGTAAACATACAGAGGTAAGTATACTGTGTGATCTGGATAGGTACAGATCCATACCAGTTTCCACTGTTTTAAAGAAATCAGTAAGAGTTGTCAGAAGAACATAGAAACACAGGAAGGGGACTTTAGGGAGTTAAATCTAAAACATTTCCTGGATTAGCATGACCCCAATCCCCTCTAAAAGCTTGCACCTTTGATGCTCGTTTCAGAAATAGTTAATTTTTTGTTGTCCCGTGTCTGCTGGAGATGGTTTGTGGCAATAAATTATGCTAAAGAACATCCATTGTTTGAGCCACCAAGGGAACAGAAATTCGTTTTGAAACCCCGGGAGATTTGGTAAACTGAATGTAAATGTTATGTGACCCTTTTTTTCAAGGATTTGAAAAAGTATCATAGGATCGTAATGTGTGCAGATGGCTACAGCTTCACAATCTTTTGTATGGGTTGCTTGATATAAGTGTGAGGTCAAGATGGCTGGATATTGGCCAATTTTTTTTTAGGCCTATAAACACGCAAAAAAAGAACGAGGCCAATATCCAGTCATCTAGACCAAACAAGCTTGGTCAATAAAAGATTTATTATATGGCCTTCAGAGAGATTTTCTTGCGGGGTACAGCGGGTAGTCCCGGGCGGGCAAGATAGCTCCATCTTGCCCGCTTGGGTAGCCAATCACAGCCCAGAATTTGATTCATCTCTTTCAGTCAACCTCCCATTAACCCAACTTCAGCAGGACTCTCAGGCTCAAGGACGGTGGGAGTAAGTCCTTCTGGATCAGGGACAACAGAAGCAGGTCCCTCGGGATCTGGGACGGTAGAAACAGGGTCTTCGGGATCAGGGACATTTGGAGCTGGACCCTCAGGATTAGGGACGGTACTTGCAGGGGCAACGACACAAACAAAGTTGACAGCCGGGGTATCGTCGACATCGCAACCAGGGCCTTCCACGGCAGCTAAGTCTTCGGAGGAATCAGTCCCCAAACCTGCAGCTTCTGCAGAAAAAGACAATTTACAAACAGAACAACCTGACTTAAACGACGAGAACTCTGAAATTAGGCGACGAAGGTTGGAGCGGTTTTCAAGTACCGCGAGTCAAGAAAGCGCTGATAAGGACAAGAAGGACTGAGAAGGACTGAATATTCCCCAGAAATCCGGCAAGAGCTGGCGGCGATTGGTGTGGATTGAAAGCAACGTCAGTTGAGCAATGTCTCTTAGTTTAAAACAATATTTAAATTCTTAGTTCGCAGACAGTTCCGTGTAGCGAATATTTCAGCAGTTCTGCCCTGCTGGACAATATGGGTCCCCAGGGCCAACTGTCTCAATCCTTCCCACTGTTGAAAACCAAAACCGGACTTCTCGATACAGGGACAATTGACCTAGAGAAAAGGAACTTAATAATCGCTTCTATGCATTGCTTTAATTAAAAGTAAAAGTATATTTTTCATATTCATAGAAACATACTTAAAAGTCATTCTTGGTCAAGATATAATAAGCAGAATAGTCGGTTCCCCGTGATAATATATTTTTAGATGGCACAGTGTGATCAAGTCTGAGGTGATGTCTCTCAAATGATCGCTTGCCGTCAAAAAACACCTCGTCAGGACTTTTTTTCTGTGTCTTTCCCGTATTTGTGCACCAGAAGTAACCTAAATATAGAACATGTTAAGTTGGTCACAAGCGGAACTGGTAACCGTTATGGTATTGGTAACCTCGTTCCGATGGTCTCTCATCTTACCGCACCCTAATCGCGAATACATTAAAATCTGAAACGATTCGCTGAATCTTTAGCCTGCGAGAGCATCCTGTTTTTCCGGCTCTTGTTTTACGCGCTGATTTTCGGCGGAGGCAAGCGACAACCAGCTAGGCTCGACTACCAGACACTGTTTGGGAAAGGAAACCAAACTGGACTCAAAAGAGCGGCGGAGCCTAAGCGACAACCGGGAATGTATCTGTGTTCACAGGCTACTGATTCAAAGCTATGTCAGGAAAATCGTAGTGTTCAAAGTCTTCTGTTTCTTCATATTTATATTCGAAAGTTGAACGTGCATTCTTCGTTTGGCCCACCACTTAAAAGAATCGTAGTGGGTTGTATGTAGTAAAAACTGAATTAAATGGTAGGTTTTTTTAAACAAGAATATAGTTTCTTCTACAACCACGTAAGCCTGGGAGTGTGGTTAAATTTTATCCAGTCTTACCCGTTATTGGTTTTGCTGTATTTCTGTGGAGCCGCTTTTGTGATGTATGTGTGTCTCAGTTCATTCTAAGGAGAGAGGTTTACCCTAGCAAGCGGGTTACCCTAGCACTCACACATTTCCTTTTTTCCTTTGTCGGGTTTACAATCGTTAAAAGTTGCTTGAGATGGCTACTAGTCACGAGATCACAAGCAGTGTTATCAAGTTTATCAAGACAAAGCTGTCCTTGGCAAATAAGTTTCGCTTGCTCTTCTCCAACCCACAGGCAGCAACCATACATGTGGATGAGTTGAGTGAATCACACAGTGAACACAAGAGCATCGTGGAAATGAAAACTTCTTGTTCACCGAACATAAACTAGTAGTTTCCATTGGAAAGTGAAGTTTATTGCAAGCTGTTGCAAATTCTCTGAATAATATCAGAGTCAAATGCAAATTAGGGGAGGTTGGGTGCATGTAAAAAAGGTTGGCCTTCAAAGCACGGGATATGGGCCAAAAAATAGGCTTTGACTGGGCAGTCACCTCCAGATAATTACTATAAAGTGTACTGTAACGGTATGAATAATCATCGTAAGGTATCCCATTACCCCAAAATATCATTTCTGACTTTCTGAAAATTTCAATTTTTTTCCACAGAGCATGCCCCATTAACCTCCCCCCACCTCTGCAGTTTGTTACTTGAATACAGTTAACTCACGCAATCCTCATTCATAAAAAAAATACCAGCACCCCATTACAGTATTATCAGAATCATTCTTTTCTCTCCCCTTTGGTTCAGATGACCAGCAATGACAGGCACAATGAAAATTCTCCATTACAAGAATGAGCCGGCTTTAAGGCCCTTTGATTGTCGTATTTACAAGGCAGCTAGTGTTACCCGGGTAGGCGAGTTACCCAGGCTAGCGGGTGAGCTCCGGGTAGGGTTAACCCCCTACCCGGGCTAATTTTCTAATGGGCCCTTTTTAATTGTTTGCAGACCCTTCGAGTAGTTGTCCCGGGTTGTAGGGTTACCCTCCCTGTGAAATTTTGCTTGTAAACCCGGGCTATCTTTTGCCTTCCAGCTGGGGTTAAACGCCTGGAGGACAGCGACTTCGCAGACGATCTCGCTCTCTTAGCCCACACGCACAGTGACATTCAGGAAGACTGATAGGGTGGCATCAACTGCCAAGAAAGTTGGGCTGAAGATTCATGCAGCAAAGACCAAGGTCATAAAGGCAAAAACAAGTTCAGAGTACCTGTGACGGTAGAAGGCGAACTACTGGAGGAAGTCAAAGACTTCAAGTACCTTGGGAGCTACATTTCCTCCAACAGCAACATCGTACTGCAACTCTCAGTACCAAAACCAAGCTCAGAATCTACAGTCCAACGTACGTTCAACTCTTCTCTACGCCTCAGAGACGTGGAGAACCAACAAGAAGTTGGAGAGCAAAAGGGAGATGTTTACGGAGAATATTGAAAGTTAGGTGGCAAGAAAAGGTGCGCAATGAGGACATCTGGAGGCGCACAGGGAGGTGAAAAGAAGACGGTCGACGTGGCTTGGCCATGTCCTTCGCATGAAGAAAGGCCGGCATCCGCTCGAGGCGCTGTCTTGGGCGCCCCCTGGGAAGAGGCACCGGGGCAGACCACTCGGCACTTGGC
The DNA here is from genome assembly GCA_022496165.2 of Catalaphyllia jardinei. Taxonomy (NCBI): domain Eukaryota; kingdom Metazoa; phylum Cnidaria; class Anthozoa; order Scleractinia; family Caryophylliidae; genus Catalaphyllia; species Catalaphyllia jardinei. Next base: position 32,258,500 of record CM042750.1, on the reverse strand, counting down.
GGAGGACCATCGAGGACCAGATGGAAACAGCTGGAAAGACGTGGAACGAGCTGCGGTGGCTGGCCAAAGACCGGTCTGAATGGAAGAAGTTTGGGATCAATATCAGTATCTGGGCAACTGCGCACCTACCCCTCCCCTAA
>CM042750.1:32239682-32257960 GCA_022496165.2 Catalaphyllia jardinei | reverse complement strand
TAGGGGAGGGGTAGGTGCGCAGTTGCCCAGATACTGATATTGATCCGAAGTTTGTCGGTGCCTTATGCTCCCCCCAGCAGGGCTCCGAGGATTGACTGACTGGCTGACTGGGGTTAACCCGCTTGCTAGGGTAACCCTCCCTCCTTGTAAACAGGCCCTAACTGTGATTCACTGCACTGAAATTGCCGGGATGTTCTCAAAGTCCTTGTTCGCGGTTTTAAGCTGTGCGTTACTCTACCTGTCGCTCTTAATTGGAGAAATTTTCGTTTTGAGCTCGGCTTTCGCACTCGACTGTAATTGTCTTAAACTTGAATGACAATGAAAATTCTCATACATGGACCATTTGACTTTTTCTTTGAGAGGGGAGGGGAGCGGGGGTGTGGTGGAAAAAAATCATACTGCAAACATACTTTTACCAAAACAACCTCCAGGTACACAAGCACTGTTTCTTGTTCGTGAAAGGGATAAAAAAATTCATTCCTATATGCACCTTCTCCCCCTATCAGTCGTACTTCCTAAAAAGTCAAATGGTCGAACAAAAAAGATATTTATATATTTATATTTTAATTGCTCCTCCTATCCCTGATACAGTATTACTAAAACAAAAAAGATGCAGTGCAGTCGAACCTCCCGAAAGCGACCACCTTAAGTGTCAAGTCTTTTGGTCGCTTACATTTGTTCACGATTTTGCATTATTGGCATATTGTAACTGCAAAGACTTGCGCCATTTTTAAACATTTTATGCAGAAAGTCAATTTTGAGAGAAAAATCGGTTTCCCATTGAAATATTTTCGTCTTTTGTAGTAACCAGGAATGCGAGGTTGGTGTTACAACACCTAATTATTCGATTTCCTGCGATACTTTCTTTAGTTTTTTTTCGTAAAACCTTCTGGCACACGCGTCCAGTCAGAAACCGGGACGAAATTAAAATTCTCCCGATCACATCGATTATTGCAATACTTTTTCGGTTTCGTTATATGTTACGACTTTGATGACCCAAATGTCAATGCTTTTCATATTCTCTTGTTTTTCACAAGCAACTGCTAATTGTTTTGAACTTTATCGGCGCACGTGTTTGTCTGAACGACACGACGGCTTTGACGTATTTCCTTGCGCGCGAGAGCGAACAAGCCACGTTTACAATCGTCGCCTGGCAACTGTTGAGCAATTTTTTTGCCGGCCTCATTTTGTTTTGGACATTATTACATTAACAACAAATTGGATTTCTTTGAGGAACGAGCAGCTCGCTTGAATGAGAAATCGGAATTAGTGACCTGGTCTGACTTAAGAAACGCTTGGAATTTGGACGGCAATTTTATTCTCGTGACCGATTTTGGGAGGGAAATAGACTGAATCGTCTTACACCCTTCGGCGGGACACCAAAACACAACTCTGTAAAATTTGTGATAACAACAATGGACTTCAACAACCGGTGAAGAGCTACTGCTAGAAGTGGCTTTTCGGTATGGGTTGCGGAGCTTCTAAAGTTACACCGCAAAACGGCGAAGAAGCGAAATCTCTGCACGCCAATGGTAACAAAATCGAACACGACGGCCAAGCCAACGGCGGCATTACTGTTCCAAGATCGAACGGCTCAGGTGAATTAAACAACAACCAAAACAGCACCAAGCAAAATGGGAACATAAATGTAAAACCACAGGAAAACAGCGATGTTGCTAATTCGATTTCAACTCGAATAGTCTTTGACGAACAAGGTGTAAAAGAATCACAGCAAACTCCGACACACGGTAAGTACATTAAACTATATTTTTGGCTCATAATCTTTCGGGTTTAATTTTACGGGCAATATTAAAAGACTTGGCTTAACTCCATCGAAAGAATCCAGTTAATTGATTTATTACAATTTGTAAGCAGCATGGGGGTTTAATATTGTGTTTTAAACTCTCCCACGGCGTATGACCAATTCAACATAATATTTATTACACCGTAAACTTTATCAAAGCCGAAATTAAATTTTTAGGCATCTTTTATTCGGAGTTTGTTTGTTTTGTATTCACTGCAAAGATACTTGTGTACTTAGTAAGCATTCTTTATGGCAAGATTACCAATGAACCCCATTATTTCGTTGTGTATAGCAACTCTTTGTTATGTCGATACCGCAATATTGCCGTTGTTGTTAATAAAACTTCGTAATCTTAACTCTTCGCGGTTTTCAATGAATGTGACGAATTCTACAAATCTCATTAAGCATGAAATAAGAATTGTTTGATTAATTAAAAGTATATATATACGATGAACTTTTTAAAAATAATAGTTTGGTTTACCCGCGACAAAACAATTTTGCATAAATATTATTTTTGACAAAGCAGCAAAAGTCAACAATTTTTCAATCTTCAAGTTTACATTTACATAATGCTTCAGGTTATCCAGTGTTTGAAAATGAGAAGTTGTTATATTTTATGTAACTATTGCACGTATTGTTTTCCTTGCTTTGTTTTATACTTTTACTATTTCAATATGTTCCAGAAGTCGGCCGAAAATTTTAAAAAAATACCAACACGGTTCACTTCCCGTAAGGCTGGTGGAGTGACAAGTGTAGCGACCTGATATTCATTACTTATGACTGGACTATTTCACTGTTGAGGTATCATGCAAGGGTTGAGTGATTTGGCATAGGCATGATCTTCCTTTTAACCCTTTCATGGAAGAAATTTGTTCATGTATCATGCTTTTTTTGGCTCATATAATGTGCATAATATTTCTTTTTTGCAGTTTTTACATGCATGAATGTTTTGTTTTTTTGTGTGTGTGCAAGTATGCCTGCAGAGTATTTTTATTCAAAATTATCCAACCCCCCTCCCCCAGAAAAAAGTCAACAAGCCCATCCCATAAAGACAATTAGACCACGGTCCTAAGAAAATCTGTGCTAATTGGTTAAAAATTGTGTTTGTATAACTCGATGGAGACACAGAACTAGCACAAGCTGTTGATGTAATGATGGCACATGCAAAGAGAATTTACATTTTGATAATCAAAGTTGACAAGTTGTTTACCTTTTTGTCTTTGCGGTGTTTTTTAAAAGAAAAGAAAACATGTACTCCATGTTTCTACCGATTGCCGATTGGATTGGCTATGCTACTCACTATTTAAACAATAGAGTGTTTCTGTTGAGGAACTATCAGCTGATAGTTGCCCTGCGGAAGCGAGGCTTCGAGGGCAAATATGCTAGTTTTAAGAACATCAAATTTCCAAGGGGCAACTATCAGACCTATAGTTTCGAGACATAAACACTCTATTGTCTTTATTGTTCACCACTAAATTTTCTTCCGCATGCTAGTTCAAAAATCAGTTAGACTTCTGATTGGATCATTTTCAAGATTTCGAGACAAATGCTGTGAAAGCCAAATATAAAATTTGAAAAAGGAAACAGACAAAAACCCTTAATGCAATTTCAGTTGTTTATTTTCTACGAAACCCACTTGTTATTCAGAAAAATTTATGAACGACTACTATCCATCCGGGTATTTTTGGCGGACGGGCACTATGGGCTGATAGTGGCCCTCCGCGGATGAACACTATCGTGTCACGAGATCAATTTAAACCAATGAAGGATTGGAGAAAATTTAGTGGTAAACTATAATACGTGATAGATAGTGAGTAGCGTAGCAGTGTACTCTTGTCGACAAAATGAAGGCCGTTTCTTGGTGTTTTCGAAGTGCCTGTGAAGAGCATTTAGATTAAGTTTTGAACTACTAGTATCACAGAATGCCATAGAAATCTCGAGCTCATAATCTAATTGTTAAATAGATAGTGAGTAGCATAGCCAATCAGAGGACGGTATTCATGATAGAACGCTAGTAGATTTATACTAAAACTCGATAGAAACATGGTACATGTTTTCTATTTCTTAATGAGAGTGGGCATACTAACAAGTGGTTGGCCTGTGATTGGCTGAGAGGGGTCAAGGTGTTGCCATAACTCTGGGCTGGCAAAAAGAGGGTAAACATATCAAGATATCTGTGTGAGGAATCTATCCTCTCCCACAGAAGAGGGTTTGAAAAGGGTTTATGCATGAGAAGTGATGTGAGCAAAAATTATTGTGTGATGGGTGAGTAGAGAAACGTGTGAAATAGTTTCCTTCTATCTCTTCTCGGTGAGTGAATGTTATCAGAATAAGAATGTGTATGCTATGCTGCTCCAAGTTGTGCCCCAATAATTAATATAAACTTGATCGCCTTCTATGCAAGAAATAGAACCCCATGTTTCCAAGCCCAGCTGCAGCCTTATATTATCAGCCAGGGAGAGAAAATATTACCATTTGCGTCAATTCTTCATTAAAGCATAGCGCATGCATAAAGTTTCAAACTTATTTATAAGCCAATTAAAAAAGTATGAGCAGTGAATGGTCATGTTATCAGTTGTTTAGCAACTTCAAAATGAAAATGGCAGGTTTAATTTTGGTCTCGAATTCTAGAATTTGCTATTAACTGGTACTTGAATTGGTTTACTCCATATGTAATGGTCACAGATAATCACATGCCAGTTTTTAATTTTTTCAACAGGAGCAAACCAAACTTCTCAGCCACAGTCACCGGTTGCAAAACCAGTTGCTTTTGATATTGTTCTGGGCCGAAATGATTCTGAAAAACTGTCTCCACTGATGCCAAATAGACCACCACGCAGGCTTAAGGTAGACTTCCTGCATTTTGCATCAGTTCTCTTTGTTTAAAAGTGAAGGAGCATATCGTTTAGCTTGAAGGTCGTTTGGCTTATACAGTGGGGTAGCCTGATTCTCAGGTCACTCACAGCTATGCACTTTCTCTGCAAGCGACCTGCACCATCTGAGAATCAATTAAGCTGGCTATAATAGGGGTGACTTAATAATGATTCTAAATCAGCAAGTACAGATTAGCTAGTGCACATAAGACACACACAGTTCTGTAAACTGTTACATGTTTATTTTTGTTTAATATCCAATAGCATACCCAACCATTCCCCAATTTTCTTTGCTTATCTGTTAGCAACCACACCAATAAACTGTTTCCGAGTTGCCTTGCGCCTGTTACAAACTGAGTCTAGGTGTGAACCATTTTTAAGAAAATGACTTTATTTCCATGAATGGTTTCGCAATTAGTCATTTTGACACAGGCAAAAAGTAACTTAGAAATGGTCTATTTAGAACTTAGAAATACTGCAAGTAATTTTGATATCAGACCTAGAAATGTTAAAAAAAAACATTCAATATCCTTCTTTACAATAGAAAATTGAGAGTGCACCAACTTTGACGAGAGAAGCTTTAAAACAAAAGCAAGCAGCAGCTGACCAAAACAGACAAAAGGTAAATAAGTCCTTTCAGTGCTAATATTCAAATTGTGATTAATGCCTTTTTGCAGATTGCTGTTAAGTCTTCCGTTACTCGGTAAAAAAACAATAAGGATTTACAAAATTCTAAATCATACATTTGAATCTCTTGCATCTCAGGAGCTGGGAAAGAAGCTCAAAGTAGTGTCTAAAAGGCGATCAGAGCTTCTAATTGCAAGAGAGATGGACAAAGCACAGCAGCAAAAGGCAGAGGTAAGTGTTACATTGTAACAGAGATGTAATTGCCAGAAGAAATGCCTACCTAAAAATGCCCAAATTTGTGAAATCATGAATTTTGTTTGAAGGTGGATGTGAACAAAGCTGGGTAGGCTTGAAGCACTCTCCTTCATACATATAGGAGATTTCAATGATGTAAACCATCCAGACTCAGCCCTGAAATAGCTGGGAGATTGCAGAGACTCCTGGATAATCCAAGAAAATAGTTATAGATGCTTATGTTTGCTTCAGTCTTGGGATCTGAATCAACCTCTCTCACAAGCTCTCTCTCCTAGCTTTGTCCCCTGTCTCCTTGACAACAAGGGAGGCAAGGGATGGAGAGACCGAGATCGAGGTTGGGTCTGAATGACACCATTCAATTAGAGAAAGTAGAGAAATATTCCGAGTTGCTCCATGCATACTTCAGTAATGGAGAGAAGCTCTGGTCATCAAGAAAGCTCTGACTCAAGCATAGACTTTGAGAAAATATTTATTATTCATGTATATTTCATTGGTGAACCCTTATAGTTAGAGGGAAAGCTATCTGCATCAGATAGGAAGAGAGAAAAAGCTCAGGCTGAAATCATTGCAAAACAAAGACGCAGAGAAGAAAAGGCAAAAAGAGTGCGCAACAAAGCTAAGCAGATCCAGGATGGTGATGATGTTGTTGACTTTGCTGTGGATCGCGATGAGACATACAATGCAGATGAAGGTATTGTACTGTGATTAATTAACTAATCATAAAGCCCAGCTTGGACTCTGAATTGAACTGGTCTGGGGTTCAAAAGCACTGGTATGAGTCCTTACTCTGGGGCTATCGACCAAGCTTGTTCAGTCAATACGGTGGGATATTGGCCAAGATTTTTTCTTGCGTGTTTACGGGCTGAGAGGGAATTGAGGTCCATAAACATGCAAAAAAGATCGAGACCAATACCGGTATCAGCCATCTTGACTGTTATTTCATGGTAAAGGAAAAAGTCCCACTGTCCTGTCCTACAGAAGGAAATCCTGAGCAGGCTAGACAGCATCATCTGGCACGTTTGGTTGGCCAATCACAGCATAGTATTCAGTTCATCTTGCCTGCTCACGTAGCTAGCCATAGTTAAAACAAGATCTGTTCTTGGGCAAGAACCTGAAACCTTAGTGTACTCTCCTTCACCTCAGAGTAGCAAGGGTGCTGACAAACAGCTAGGCAACTTGAGGAGTGGGGTGAGGGTAGGGTAACCTTTGATGGCCAAACATCAGTCCCATCCAGAGAATAGTAATTTGTCTTGTGCCTTTGTGCTATGGAAATCGGAGTAAAGACCTGGCCTGTTAGGACAGTCTCATTCAAAAACAATTAACTTTTTTGAAAAATACTGCTGCTGCAAGTAGAGTAAGTACTGTAAGTACTGCAAGAGCAAGTTTATTTTCCAGTTGCCTGAAAACAGTTCTTCGGATAGGAAAATTACCTGTAATCACTGATTTTAAATAAAATTAATTAATATTATCAACTTTGTTGCAGATGAGTCATGGGATGTTGACACCCCTATGAGCCCCAGTGTAGGAAGCCATGATGAGAACAATGATGGGAGACTTGGTGACAGAGAACAAGTCGCATCTCAGAACAAGGAACCAACAGATGAGCACGAACAAGTTAATAATGTGCATGACTTCTTCGATTCCTGACAATGGTTAACATGCATAGAAAATAAATTATAAAATCTGCAGGCATACCGTGCAGTTAAATTATTCTTTCAAAATTGACATTTGTACACTCGGGCTTTTCTAAAATAATGTAAGTATATTTGTATCACAAATTAGTCCAAGATAAATATAACATGAAAAAGCAATTCATGTGATAGATTTTGGCATGGAGAGTGTTTTAGTTGTGAATATTCCTTGTATTATTTAAATACTGAATTTATACATACCTCTATTTTTGTAATAAGCAAAAAGGCTAGATTATATTTTTATTTAATTCATTCTTTTTTGAACCCATTAAGTTTCAATAGCTTTCAAATATCTTACTATTATAATTAGTTTTCAATTTCTGATCCTAAACTTGAGTAGTAAACTAATGAGAAAAATAATGTCTGTACAGAGGAAAAGTTTGAATTAAATTGTGCTACAAAAACATTGTTGATTACTTGATTTAAACATATTAGCACATGCCAGTAAATTGGCTTCTGTGCAAACTGGAGGGTCGTTACTTAAAATTTGTCACAACACAATATAGAAAAATAATTGGAAGTTTATTTAAGTTGTTTTTATACTTCGTAAAACACTGTTGAGGGATTTGATGAGAAGTTTTTTAGTAAACAACAACCATTAAGAAAGGGCGACAACTATTTTAACTACTATAAAGAGAGAAAAACCGATCAATAATGTCAATATTTATTACTAATAGTGGTATTAATTTGTAAATTATAGAAATTTTTCATCTCTCAAACAGAGCTGCATGAAAAAAATAGTTAGTAAAAAATATCATTCACATTACAAACTGATAATTGTGTCATACAAAGTAATCATGTCTGTACAGAAATGGATAGAACTAATAAACTAGTCCTGTTCACATAGTGAACTAATATTTTTACTGTCACAGTGGCTATTTGTTTGTTGCTGTTCATTATGACCATACCCTGGAGGACTGCATTATCCAAGATTTCCCCAACTGTTCAGGGTACATACACTTAGAACACTGACATTTCCATTAATAGTATACTACAAAAATTATGTTAAATGGAAAACAATGAAAAGCTAACAGTCTACAGGTTTCCTACAGTTCTGAGACACACAAGGATCTTTCACTGATGTTGCATTCAAGTACAGCTTGCAGGCTCATTTTCCTGTAACCATTTTAACTGTAATTGGCTGAAATAGAATTATGATAAAATGAATTTAGTGATTTCTCATAATTTGATTGCTTGTAGTTACATTGAAGTAAAAAGGTATCAACCAACAAAAATTTAAAGGTCCCAGGGTTATGGGAAAAGGGTACACAGAGGAGCCTGAGAACTAAGATAACTAAGAGAAAAAGAAATCATAAAATGATTTCGTTTCTTAGTTTTTTTCTTCAAAGTCTTGGTTAAAAAACCTACAAGCCATTAATACCCAAGAGAATCATTCCTCACAGCTTGAGTTTGGGCTGCCTGCCTAAGGATAAAGCACATTTTCTTTACTTAGATAACTATAAAAATTAAACAAACACCATAGCCTTAAAGTGCCCTATATATCACCCGATGAACACTGCAAAAAAAATTTTGATATGGATAAATAGCATTTTTTAAATACATTTTGAAAATGTTCAAATTTGCTGCCATTTTGGTCCACTATTCACAACAGTCTTTCCTTGGCTTGGAATGAGTTTTGACATGGATTCAGGAACATGTGACTTCAGGCTTGACTCCTCTCACTTGTTTTACTGCTGTAAATTTAACTCAGTATCTCATGCAAAATGCCACAAAGGAGCATTTTGTATGGACCACAAAGCTAAATTTACAGAGGTTAAACAAATGAGATGAGTCGAGCCTGAAGTCACATTCCTGCATCTACATCACAACCCTGAGCACAGCAAGCTTGCGATCAGCAGCACGGGTCAACCACAAGAAAATAGAATTTTCAGGTACTTTAAATTCATAAAAAATCGCTTTTTTATCCAAATCAAAATTTTTTTCACATAAAATCAAATCGGAAAATATAAATTTTGATGTTACGGGTACTTTAACAAAAATTTACGATAAAATCAAACATACTATGTACATATAAAATTGAACTGCTAACTAAAGAGCACTTGTAAGACCAATGAACAGTTTTCTCACTTTGCTGCAGTAAGGGCACTCGCCAAACACCATGTTGAAACTCTGTCGACTTGAGGGTAAAGCTCTCAACCACTGCAAATCAAAGATGAATTTATCAGGTAAGCATTGCAAATATGGCATTGCCAAATATGGCAGGCTAGACCTTCAAGTTTTCTAACTAAAGGCAATTCATGAAGCTCAGTCGCACCATTTTGTGACAAGTTGTTTGCAAATAATGTTTACTTACAAAATTACCTTTAAACGAAGGAAACAAGTGAAAACTATCCAGGAAAACCATGAAAAAGAGAACGAAAAACCTTAAAGGAACATGGATGGCTAAGGATGGAGAAGGTTGACACAGATTATATATGACAAGCTTGAAAAGTTTAGGCTGACCTTTTCAAGATGCACAAACCATGACATAGCTCGCTCCTTTAAAGCGAAGCAACTCACCAAGCTACTAACTCTAAAACAAAGACTTGACAACATGAGGTAGAAAGATCAAAAATGGTGTTCTTCATACAAAATCAGTGCACTGCTGATGAGAAGAGTGAGGACACTAATGCAGCTCCTAAGCTATCAATAACAACAACAATACAATGGCTTGAATGATAACCTCATAAAGACATAAGCTGTGGAAAGGCTGTCCACATCTTGAATCATCACAAGCTTTATCAGGTATTAGGTCATTAAGGCGATAAGCATAACAAATGCCACATTCCATGCTGAAATCCTGCAATGAAACAAAAGTCCAAGTACAATCATAAACATATAGTTTTTTATGTTGTTCATTTTTCTCTTTTCTTTGGGCTGTTCTCTAAAAAAGCTAGAAAACATTTTCTATGTGTTTGTGTTTTTATCACGTTATATCAATAATTGTAAAAGTCTTGGAGAAGTGAAAAAGCTGTGAAAACAATGTCCCATCAGCCCCATCGCATCATTACAAAGCATTTCTCATTCTCCTTAACTTCTATTTGTGCTTTTATTTAATAATAATTAATATTTCTATGGGTCATTGAAACCACTCTTTATCACTTAATGCTACAATCATGGTATCAAAAAACTGCCCAACTATTGGTGAATGCATTGTTGTCCTTTTTATAGCATAATAGGTTACCATAGCGACAGTATGACCTGCTAAAAACACCCTTAATTACAGCTTTAGGGGCTTATAATTCAAAATGCACAGTGAAATTGTTTTACATTATCAACATTTGATAAGCATGATTAGGCGCAACTTTTGGAAAAGTTAAAAAAAATTCTGTAGGTGGCATTCAGAGCCACCTTAAATTTTTGGATTCAGATGGTACTCACCAGATTGTCACCTGAATATTGTAGGTTGTTTGCTTACAAAAAGGCTTACAAAGGGGGGCTCACTGGCACCCCAGGACCCCCCCTGTCTACGCCCTTGGCAAGTAGCATAGCCAATCAGAGAACAGCATTCATGATTGAACGCTAGTAAATTTGAACTACAAATTAATAGAAACATTGGAAAAAAAAAGGTTTTCTATTTCTTAATAATAATTATTATTTGAAATGTAGTACTGCACCTCTTTCTTTGTTGTGGAAGGAGAAGGAAATTTCTGTCCCAGTAAACTCTCCAGATTTGTCAAAACTGATAACTGCGGATTCCTAAATAGAAAAGCTGTTATTGTGGCAGCAGTTTGATATACAAACAAGGAAAAATAGTCAATTCTGCTTTGTGTTGACCTGCTTTCATCTATCAATAAAGGAACGTTTGACTGCAGACACCACTGCAACACCAGCTAATGTGCTATCTGGTAGAGGAGGAATACATCACGTAAAAATCAAGTAAGAATTTTGTTTTTAACCCTTTAATGCCCAGTAGTGACTTATAGATTTTACTCTGTCTAATGCCAGACGATTTTACTCGTCAAAGGGAGACCCCTTGGGCACTAAACGGTTAAAGAAATAAATGTTTCATGAAGCAACATCAACATTAACATTCAATAAAATGAGAATTTTCTTGATTTAAAAGTTACTGTTTTTGATTTGAACTCATGCAAAACGGAAAAAATATCAACTGAAATCAAGCTGGTTTGAAAATGAAACCAAAAATAAATTCAAGCCCAAAATATAAAACAAATTGAAAAAAAAATTGTTTGGTTCTTGTTACAGTTGGTGAGAGTCACTAAAATAATATTCTTACCAAGACTGAATGTTTGCATTCAAATGCTCTCGTAGAGGAACAATCACTGCAAATGATCATCAATAAAACTATTAACAATTTGTATGATACGAAAAGAGTCAGAACAAATCATAAGTAAAAAGAGAAAGACGGTAACTGCTACCCTAACAGACAGAAGTGTACTCAATCTAAACCAAACAACATTTACTTGTTATAGCAGAGCTCTGGTGGCCCAAAGGGCTGTCAAACCAGATATACCAGACTGAATGCTAATGAGATACAAATTCCTTATAATAGAGTTCTAAAGTGATGGCGTCACAAAAATAAAATTTTTGAAATTATGGGATATGATGCCATATTCTTATAGAGCATGCTAAAAGACGTCCTCATCCCAAAAATTAGCTCCGAATTGCAATTCCCGGTAGAGATATAAAGGATCAAAGTTTGATGGCATTCTATACAAACCCTTCAAAATTTGTTTCTGTTCCTTCAGTTTAGAACTGACTCAAAATTAGAGAGATTTATATGGGGCAGTATAAAATTTCAATCCTTCATATTTCAGCTGGGAATTACCATTAAGAGCTAAGTTTTGGCAAGGAACCTTTTTTAAGGATACTCCATTCGAAAATGGTGCCCAATCCCATAATTTCACAGATTTAATTTTTTGTGACGTCACACTTTGGAACTCTATAATATGCATCACAAAGTGTCCTTATTTGTAAAAAGTCACCAAAACACACACAATTCTGCCAAATATGAAGTGATATCTAATGAAAATGTCAAACAACCCTGCTAAATATGAAGTACCAATTAAACAATACTTGCATTCAATCCTGGACATAAGTGCGTCAAGCAGGGCAGCATAACTATAGGAATGTTCAGAATTACATGCATGCATAGAAATAGAAACCAAATGCAACTCTTTTCTTGTGGTCAATATGACTAGTGGCATGGATCGCAGGCACATGCGCTTAATGCTGCTGCCGCTGCTATGCAACATGGCAGCCACACTCCAGCTAATGCAAGTCATGCAGCCTTGGTTTACAAAGTATATCTTTGATATTGGACATCATGTTATGGTCAATTGACACCTGTCAAAACAAGGTATCCACTGACCAGTATCACATGACCATATTGTGGTCTTGTGTTCTTTTTTAAAATAAGCAGTTGACCATGAAATGTTTTTTGATTGGATCACTGGCTCATGTTGGGCTAATTTGCTGTAATTTGGGGCCCGTTTCTTTAAAGCCCTGGTAACTTTTCAGGCCCGCAAAGCCATTTTAGCTCATCTGTATCGTAAAACAGAGAAGGGGACACACCTAGCCTGAAACTTCTTGTTCATATTAAGAGTATGTGAATAAAACAGCTCTATAATCAAAAGATTTGAGATTTTGAGCTAATTTGCTATAGCTCTTTGGTTGCAAAAACTTTTCATGACCTTTGAGAAATGGGCCCCAGGATTGGGTTGTTGGGAAGCCGCTTAACACTGTCACCTTATATCATGTTACTTATGTAATCCAACATTCCCAGATGAACATGTGCTTCTGCGTGTGCAATAAAATGTGTGTTCAACATGGACATCTTGCCTCTTTTGCCCGCCAAAGTGTTACAAGTTCGATGTTTTAAGTGGTAGGTAGTTTGCAGTCCAAACAGAACACAGGGTTGTTGGAAACAACAACAAGGTTATTTATTCCAGATGAATGCAGCAATTCCACACAAGACTTCACAACAAGCACACGCTAGGCTTGTCAGTTAAACTTCGACCTCCGTCACTCTCGTATAAACATGGCCTCTTGCCAGATATCCACGTAACCTCTCTGTTACACTTCAACAAACACGACCTCTGTTGAAACTTCACAGGTGACCTTCGCCACACTTCAGTAAACACTACTGACTCATGAAATTATTCTCTCAACACTCCAGGGAAAATACCACCTAAGAACAACACCGATTTGCTTATATACTTTACAGTATATTAGATTCTAGAACTTCCTGGCTCTACTAAATAAAGTTTTACAAAATAAAACATACGTAAATGACTAAAATAAATTGCTGAATCATGGTGATGCGATACTAAGTAAATATGCAAGAAGATTCAAGACGAAATTAGCATATTCGCAAATCTTCTAAGTCACACAACAATTTTTCGTAACACAAAGTGTAAATTTTTCTTGCAGACAAATGTTTTTCACTGCTTTTGTGTCACAGGCTCCTAGTGTCATTCAGATTATCCAAAACAGAAAGCCAGACAATACAAACAAAAAACATCTTGCAAAGTTCAAAATTCTCCCTTATCTAGGGTTAGCTTAATTACCCTTTGAACAACACAGCCCAGGAGCTCAACTTTAATATTAATAGTTAAATTCCAACATGTGTTGCTAATAATAATTTGTTAAACAAAATGCAAAAGAGAAAACATTCTTCAATACCATTGTCAGCTCCCATGAATCTGCATTCTGGTAAAAGTCTGGGATTTGCTGGGTTCAGATCTATGTGTAAAGAGGCATTGTTACCAAGAGCAATCCTTCTGCTTGTGCATGACCTTGAGGCATGGTCAGGTTCGAGGACCCAAGTGTTACTGTCTATTTCGTCAAGCATGTCCCAGAAATCTTCATATTGAGAGAGAACCTAATGAAATGAAAGAAATATATTAAAATACATTTTGTTAAAACCAGGATAAGAGCAATTGTGGAGAAAATTATGTCTACCTCTGACTAGGGAAATAAACCCTTACTCAAACCCAATGACAGTTGACTGCCAGGTTTTTTGCAATCCCATCAGCTCTGGAGTACCACCCAGTATTAGAAAATGTTTAAAAAAGCAAAAGGAATGTTCTCCCATTACAATAGACTGATGATATCAACTCTTGCATACACGTACTCTCAGCTTGTTTCACCGCATTTAATTATCTTAAGGATATTTCCTACCTTCCAAGGCACAAAAATAGCTTTTTCATTTAGTTGACAAAATTTAAGTCAGGCATTTTATTTAAAGTTTACAAAAGGAAAAAAATATTAAAAATCTCGAAAAGCAGCCAAGTTATTTAGGGAAAAAATGTATTTTCAAATAAAGGTAACAAACAAAGGCGGACAAAACCACCAGAGGAAATTTTCGCAGTAAACGCCCCTCTTGGAGCTCTTATTTCATGTTTTTCGGTATAATAGGCCCTTTGCACGATCTGGTCACATGGTACAAACTCACACATGCTGGTGAGCAAGTTGCACAATGGGACTTACAAAACAATGCACATACCTTTGTTTTGGAAGTCCCACTGAACAACTTGCTCACCAGAATGTGTGATTTTGTACCATGTTCTTTTGCTTTTGGCTACTTCTCCCGTTTTAGTGTTGTTCTGTTCAGGGCAACAGCAAGATAGAAAATGTGTTGCAATGCGATTCTTTTCATTGTCAATGATGCTATGAGGTCCTGTTGTTCCATTGGTTTGTGACTTCCTACGGCAGAGTAATCTCCTGGCTTGCAGCGAGTTCTCCTACGGAAATCGAAGCGCCCAGGGATTTCACAGTCCCCATTTCCTCGGAGGTGCCTCGTTGTGGTGTAGGGTGAACTCAGGTCGAAAGTTGGGTGGAGACACGCCAACAATTCCTGAGGCTAAAAGGCGCACGTCAAGCTCCTCGGGCTAAACACCCGTAGAGTGGACAAAGAAGGTTGCAGATACTAACACTATAGCTAGACCTGCACCAAGTACCGTACCCGAATCGGGACATGGAATTGCATTGAGTTGTTGATGAACCTTTATGAGCTAAAATCTCACATTTGATTTTGAGAGCGAGGAATACATCCACTTTGAGGAAACTTAAAAAGGGTATGCAGATTTGACCCTCACACTGGAGCTATATGGTAAAAAGGCGCATCTCCTGGTTGGTGAATAGGAAATAGGAAAATTCCTTGTTCAAACAGATATGATGAAAACAATTTTTTGCCCCTCAATTGAGGTTCATTATGTACTGAAGAAAGGTTCTACCTGGGACTACCACTCTGCAAGCGAATCGCAGAGTACCAATAAGAGATTGGAGATCTAAAGGGCAGGCAGAATGGCAATCGGTAAAAGAGTCCAATCCTGGCAAGCTTATCTTCAGGCAATCACGCTTCCATACGGGTACTGTCCCAAAAACTGTAAGACTTGTGAGGACGGTGGGAATCCAAAGGGACACAAAAACATTACTGAGGGTAGTTAAGCTCCCTAGGCAGTCAAATTTTGTTTTCTCTGCTATGAAGAAATCATCTAAAATGTGAACAACATGGCAGAGGCCATAGCTGTGTTCAAGAATCCATTCCAAGGCATCAGCAAAGCCCAAATGGAAGGTAAACGTCTATGTAGTACTGAAATTGCCGGTATATACCCAAAAGGTTCCAGTCTTTGGGGTGGATTGGCATCAGGCGAAAGGCAGATTTCAAGTCTGTTTTGGCCATAAAACTCCCAGGGCCCAGCGACAGTATCATGATCACTTCATTGACACGAATGTACTGCAATGGTATGTGGTCGTTCATACTATCCCCTTCAGGGTAAGAGGGATGATAAATAATACGCCATTCTACAGAGTACTTTTTAGGGACTACAGCTATAAGGTGACACTGCAAGTCAGGTAGGGGCGGGAGGGAAAGGGACCTGCAATTCTTCCCAACTGCACTTCCTTATATAGTTTCCCAAAACTGACATGAGGATATCAAGAGGCTGATATCAAATTACGCGACACCCCAGGGTTTGTGGGGGTTTAGGTAACCAATACGAGTGCCATACTGGAGGGCACTGATTAAATTGTTAACAAAAGAGCTAATAGTGTAAGGGTGATTAACTAATAATTATTCAAGCACTAACGTATCTACATTAAGCGGGGTGGACACTGTAGGATTGCAGTCCAGCTGGCGTTACACCAACTTATTTCTTGCTGCCATCGCTGGGGTTGGCTGGTCTGTTGCTGTTTGTGGACTGTTTGGGACTGGGGCAGTTGAAGTGGGCATGGTTGCCTGAGCCACAGTCAGTGATGGCATTGTGAGGGAAATAGCAGGAACGGCATTGACAGCCAGAAGGTTTGTTGAAGTCAAAGCAGACAAGGGCGTGACAGCGAGGTTTTCTGCTTGGGTCCTGGTAGGGGCAATCCTCTGCCTAATGATATGGACTAGAGCACACAGAACAATGTGGCTTAGCTAGGCCAGATAAGGTGACTGTCCAGAGTTCAAGATAAATTTTTTGTCCCAGGGCTTTGCAACGTCGTAGGTTTAGGTTTAACTTTATCAAACACTCCCGAAAAGGGTTTTTCATGTGGCATCTAAACTGTTCGTCGTAGGTAAGCCAGGCTAGGCCCTTAAACTTATACTTAGTTACTGCTTTGCTGATAGTTTGCTGGTATTTGATTAACTCTAAGGCATGCATAGGATGGCCAGCGACGATCACCAGCATACAGGCAGTAAAAGTGTCAATCACTGGTTCCTTCCTTTTAACCAGAATTAGCTGGAACCCTAGGGACGAGTCGTTGTACCATAACCGCAGACTGGGGGCCTGGGAGTGATACATGAAGTTGGACAGTAATAAACAAAAGTCAATGTACTCACCCTGGAGTATTTTGTCTTCAAGCCTTTTTTCCAAAGGACGATGGAGGCCCAAAGGAGTTGCTGTGTTCAGGGTAAGAGGACTAGGAGTGCAAAGATCATCCAGGAAACATGCTTGGGCCTCGTGGTTGTTAAAGACTTGCAAAGCTTTGTTAACTGAGGTTGACACGGTCTCCTGGATGGCCGACATTTGAGCGGGCGAAAACACCGCATCTTTGGGGGCTTGTGGCTTGAAGTCCTTGAACAGTTCTTTGACTGCTAAGTACCTATCCAACCACTCGTCTTTGTCAGAACTGCGGGTCTCTGTGTCACCCTGTTCTGTAGGGACATTGGGCTGCATACGCAGTCGTACACATACATTTAAAGCCAAAGGTTTGTGTCTGTGCACTTGTCCATTGTGACGGCAACCTCTGGAGCGACCTGGGATGGCTGCTGATGCTGAATTCATGGCCAGACTCAGCCTTTCAACTAGAGGGGCACGGCTTCAGGTGATTGGAAGATAAAGGTTTTGCAGGCAAAGGTGAAGAACTGCTCTGGAAATGTTCTTGAATTCATCTGTTGGTGTGGCCTTCAAAGACTTGGAACATGGGCATGCCATAATTTAAAGCAAAATTGTTACAAACTGTGTACTCTTGTGCAAGCTGGCAGGATTACATGTATGCCCTGTGACAGTGTATTGACATTTTTTTAGTAAGACAGTATTTCAAAGTTCGACCAATAGGTGCAGCTGTACTATAAGCTTAATAGATGCAACATGGCAAGCTTGTCAGCCATGAATGGAGCTAACAAATATATGGGCCAATCCAGGAGAAGCTAAGATATTTCACTACATTACATGGCAAGATAGAAGCTAAAATACAGAGTGATATGAATAGCGTTTGTGCTAACTGCTAGAATAGGGGAACACTCATGAATTTAGCATTCAGTATTGTTCTGTTATTTATCCTACTGGATTGTGTGATGAATGAAAGTGTTCCATCACCTGCGTTTTACCAGCAGGCAAAAGGTTAGCATTCTTAATAGGAAATGTAAGCAAATTGTATTAATCAGAATTAGACAGTATTTTATAATATTCCTATAAATCTGACCTGTTGAAACTGATGATATAGCTGTTGAAGAGGATGACTCTGGAAAAACAGAAAGAAACATGCCTTAAATTTGTTAATTACTAATAGTACTATTAATAATAAAAGTATATTGTGGGGAAGCATCAGGCAACTATTGGGCTTTGAATTGAAAAATCT
>CM042750.1:32223091-32228158 GCA_022496165.2 Catalaphyllia jardinei | reverse complement strand
TAACAGAATCCGTGGAATTACAGTGCGGACACTCGAACCATGAACGCAACCTTCTCGAGAAACTAAGTGGTGCAGATAAAAACTAAATCATAGTCATTCTTTTTCGATAAACACTGTTAAACATCTCTTTTCGCTCGGTTGTCAGTGAGAGAGTGACAACTTGTTAGTTTCAACATGGTCTAAGGACAAGTCACGTTTTTACAGCATTACACAACGTTTGTTCTGGGCCTACACCTTTGCGAGTTAACTTTTCAGATTGTATGGACAAGTGAAACGGTGAGATTTTTTTGCAAGATGGACAAATTTCCTTTTGGTTAGTTACTTCTACTTCTGGGCGAAACCATTCTCGTTCTGGGCGAAACGATGTGGACGAAACTCGTTATGGGCGAAACTCGCTATATTCGCATGTACTTACCATTTACACAGGAAAACCGGAAATTCCAGTTGGAAAATCAAATGGTTCGCGCCATACCGTTTGGGAAGCTTCAGAAAATATGGGCTGTAATATGAGGCGATGCTATTTTTCTGCTCTTTCAAGTCTCTCTAGCTGATGCGGATATATTTTACAGTGATTCTCACCCCCGCAACTTCGCATTTAGTTGTTTTATGTTTATGCCTGAAATTTCCAACCGGATGGTTTTTGTAAATGGTAAGCACGCAGTTTTAGCCCTTATAATGGGGCTGTTTCGGTGAGTAAAATACAGTCCTATTTTTGAGTCTAATTTGGCTTCCTTAAATCAGGGCCAAGACAGTCCAATTAGCTAGGGCTGATTTGGTCTATGGGCTGGAATAGCCTTCTGATGTAGCTTTTTTGGCCCAGATTACACTCAAATGGCCCCAGGAAGAGCTGAATCAGACTTTGGCCAGCAGGGCTGAATTGACACTTTGGGGCTGAAACAGATCTTTTTAATTTTCAGTGTACAAATAATAGGCCTTTTTTAACCGATGACCGCTATTCCGATTTTTTCATTCGAATACAAAATAAGCCTCATCGCTCAATTTAGTAAAACTCCAGCCGTTAGCCGTGATAAAAATCGGAAATTTTTAACTGTCAATGGCTTTTAGAATAAAGATCTCTCATCGCTGCCTATAAATCCTAGAATTCAATAACTCTGAAACCATGACGAAAGGAAAACTAAGACACGTGTCTCGCAGGGAATATTGGTAAAATAGCCTTGGTTACAGTCAAAACAGGTCAAGTGTTCCTCTCAATAGTGGATTAATAATTTCATTATTGCAAATTTGATTTCAGGGATCATTTCAATAATCTGGTTGTTGGAGGAATGATGAAAAATTCAAATCAAGCTGAGTTCAAAACTCAAATTTTGATTGGATTATTGCTCACTTCTGGTCGGTCAGTATAAAACACGGACTGCGGACTACGGACTGGGTATAAAACACGGACTCGTGTATCTAAACATTACGGACTGGGTGTAAAATATGGACTCGGGTATAAAACGCGGACTGAGAATTACAGACTCGGTATAAAACACGAAGAAACGTTCTATGAATAAATTCTCGCACGAACGTCTTCATAATAAAAATAGAAGCTACCTGTAATTATAGAAGTCTCATTTCCCGAAAATACTCGCTACTTAAGTTGGGAGCCTAGTACGCTCCAGGCCCTCGAGTATAAATAAAGTTTTCAGTTCAGTTTCATATAAGCCACGATTAAATGTTTTGAAAGACCAACAGTCAAGAGCATTGTGGAGAATTCGAACGACCCGTCCCACCCCGGTGTCCCGCTGTTTATTTATGCGATATTACGCATAAAAAATGAGTTGATAAATAGAAAAAAAAGCCATTACATAAGGATGGCAGTTCTGCGCTCCTTAACATCGCCTTGGAAAAGGAAGGGTGAAAAATGAAAAAAAAAAAGTTGTTACAACACGGGGTATTCGTACTTGGCCACCCATCCAAGTACTATCCCCGGCAAACAGGACTTAACTTTGTGGACAATACGAAACATGTTGCTGTCCTTCTGGTACAGTGACTAAGATGAGAAAAGGTTTCAAAGAGAAAAAATATATCTGATACTGCATGGCTGGGAAAGTAAAGAACAAAAAATTAGAGGAATATAAAAATGAGAACTAATACTTGCTTTGGTGATCAGACAAGCGGCACTTTCGAAATAATTGCCTCAGTCTCTCGGACGAAGATAACTGGGTTTCACGGACCGACAACTTTGTGAATATGAATGTTTTCAACAGTGTCACATCTCCTCGTGTACTCTCTTAACGGAAATCGAAACTTTGCAACAAAAGAAGAATTGATATATGGAACTATCGCAGCCCTTACCTCCAATGCCGGCCATCTTGGGTGACAGCACATGCGCAGTTTCCGATCACCAAAGCAAGTAATAATTCTCATTTTCATATTCCTCTAAATTTTTGCTCTCTACTTTCCCAGCCATGCAGTATCAGATATATTTTTGTCTTTTTGATACCTTCTCTCATTTTAGCAATTTTAAAAAATGCGTTCACCGTGGCATTCACCGTGGAGTCACTTTACCACAAGGACAGCAACATGTTTCGTCAGTTCCACAAAGTTAAGTCCTGTTCGCCTGAGCTAGTACTTGGATGGATGGCCAAGTATGAATACCCCGTGTTGTAACAACTTTTTTTTTTCGTTTGGGGCCGCCCCCCCCCCCTTCCTTTTCCAAGGCGATGTTAAGGAATTGCCATCCTTATTTAATGACGTTTTCTCTATTTATCAACTGCTCCTCATTTTTTATGCGTATTATCGCATAAATAAACAGCGGGACACCGGGGTGGGACACGTCGTTCGAATTCTCCACAACGCTCTCGACTGTTGATCTTTCAATCCTAGCTTATTTGAAACTGAACTGAAAACTTTATTTATACTCGAGGGCCTGGAGCGTACGAGGCTCCTAGCTTAAGTGGCTAATCATTCGAAAATTCGTACAGCTCGTCAATTTTGTGACTCTCAGTGTCCTCTATTTCTTGTTCGGCAATCGAGTATGGTTAAATCTGTATGAGTGAGCGTTTTCAGGAAATGAGACTTCTATAATTACAGGTAGCTTCTATTTTTATTATGAAGACGTTCGTGCGAGAATTTACTTATTTCAGAACGTTTCTTCGTGTTTTATACCGAGTCCGTAATGCTCAGTCCGCGTTTTATACCCAGTCCGTAATGTTCAGTCCCGTTTTATACCTGAGTCCGTGTTTTATACCCAGTCCGTAGTCCGTTGTCGGCAGTCCGTCTTTTATACTGCCCGCACTTCTGGTGCCAGACTGGCGTGAGAATTTGACAGGTGTACCAATTTGCATAACTTGCCAAGGTTGCTAACAAGCATGATTTGTCTTTCCTTTGAAATTCATTGAGGCGCCACGCACCTCTCGTAAGGTCTAACAGGATTGGCCGAGAAAACAATAGAATAAACAACAGAAACAATGGCCCTAGTCCTGAAAACAATAGAGGTGGATGATTCCGGGAGCAAATAAAATTAGAGGTTCCGAAGAGGTGCATGACTACTGAATTCATTTCTCTCTCCAATCTTTGGAATTCAAAATTATAAATTGTCTCAAGTTTGAGGATACTGGTAAGATTACAGAAAGGTAATGTTGCTATAGTGAAATGACCGTTGTTTGACAGATTACGACAGATTATGCAAATCAGTATACCTGTGAAATTCTCACGCCGGCCCGGTACTGGAAGCCAGCAATATTCTCAAACGAAATTCAAGTTTTGAACTGAGGCTTGATTTGAAGTTTCCATTATTCATCCAAGGAACAGATTATTGAAATAATTACTGAAATCAAATTTGCAATAATAAACTTATTAATCCACTCGTGGGAGGAACGCTTGACCTGTTTTTGAACTGATGCAGATATTTGCAAAAGGTGAACAGCATTTTTAATCTGTTGTAGAAATCAATGTGACCCATCTAAAAATGCTGACTCAAGGGGTAAAAATTTAATCTTGTAATAGAAGCTTGTAAAGCATTGAGTTGAATTTATACCGTTGGCAAAATTTTACTGCAATGTGTCGAAGAGGGTATTATTTTTAGACGGGAATTTAGTGTGTTTATTGAATTGACAGAGGTTGTTTTTGCATATTTTGGGATCAGAGTGGTTGTTGCCAAAAGCAAAACTGGGAATATCCTCACTGACCTGTACATGTGTTAAGATGTTTTTAGGTTTTAATACACGACCCCACCAGCTCTGTTGAATACTCCATCGTGTTTAAATATAGTATTCAGTTCAATGTCTCTTACAATGAAGGTCAATTTAAACAGTTTAACTGTCTTTACGACATATGGATGTTAATACTATAGTTATATATAATTTTAATATCCTGATACCAGAATCATAGTAATTCACAGCTCAATTTCTACCTCTGCTTTAATTTGTTTCATAAAAGGGGAAAGAAGAATCTGAGAGCAATAATAAATTAGACCAACACATAAAGGAAATTTGCAATGATTGCTTTCATGGCCTAGTGAAGATGAAGTGGGCCAAAAAGTCAGAGATCTGAAGTCTGAATCTAGGTCTGTCTGTACTGACAAAATAAAAAAAGATTGTATTGTAGTATGGGAGTATTAAATTATGTTGGGGGATGATATAGAATGCTGGAACCTGTGCTGTTGTAGGGTAGGAATAGGGACTGAGGGGGTGGGTTTTGTGCTTGCAGTTCTTTTCAAAGTGAAAACAAACTGGCTTGACAAATTTACAGCAGAGGTAAAAATTATATATCATATCTTGTTTATTGTTGTTGGTATATATTACAGAAATAACCACAAGAGAAATACTAGCAAGAGAAGCACTTAATTTCTCTTAATCTGTTCTCTTCTGGATTTCTCTTGTTAAACTACAAGTATTTTTTTATTAAGATAACATTTTTACACTGGACCTTTCCTCAGAAACCTTTATTAACAAAAAAAAACTTTTTCTAACCAAAATTATTCTTTTTACAATAACTGCAGAAATTCTCACGCCCTCATTATGGCTAATTTTCATTGTCAATAAACAGACAGATACATGAATAAATTATAACATTGATTTTAAGCAGGGCATCAACAAGCAAGAGCAGACAATTTGTTATTGT
>CM042750.1:32210591-32218091 GCA_022496165.2 Catalaphyllia jardinei | reverse complement strand
CGAAGCCTTCATCAAGGGATTGCCAAGGGAAAAGTTAAGATATCTCTGTTCAGGGTTCAAAACCAATCGTAACAGAATCTATTACACCAGTCCGAATCAGCAGTGAGAACATGAATTCGTGTTAGTATCGATCAGCAAGAAAGTTGCAGAAGTTGCGCGTTATGTGAATGGGTCTCTTCTTGTAGTGATACGATCGGACACCTCTCAATGCAAGTACTCAAGTAGTGTTTGTCAAAGGTAAATTTGAAAAAATGGGTTTCTGTTAAATAGGTTCTGCCAAGTCTGGAAAACTGTCATTACGCTTTTCTAATAGTGTAATGCTCACCCAAGAGAATAGGCTATTTGAATTAAGTGCAACTTACCTAGAATTCATTGTTTCCACGCAAACGATGACTCCTTCGCAATTTAGCTACGAAGAAACGACATCTCGTGAAAACACACGCCTTCAAAACAGCGTGTTTTTTGAATAAATAGTTGCCCTGTTCTTCAAACAAACGGTATGGCGAGGAAAAAGACAAAATTTTGTCAATCATGGCCAAATTTAACCTTAGAAATATCCGGCCGATCACGAAATATTCGTGTTTTAATTACAGGGTTTACAATAATGTCGAAGTCAAATTTGATCTTGCCGCTCAGCCCGCTCTTTTACCGGATGTGACGTCACTTTTCGTTGGCTAATCCATATACAAAAAATGTGCCAGGCGTCGCAGAGTGTTCTCCCCCGCCCCGGCCCTGCGTTATCCAAATAAATGGGAGAATATATAATCGGGAGAATATAATCCTGAAACTGGCACCCAAGGTATTTGAATAGTAAACTAATGCAAATCCTGCATTTTAATTGGCTACTCTTCTACTACAGGAGGACTATTAGTATTAAATAGTATTTGCCGGTTTCTCTTTCGTTTTTTTTGTTATTGCCTTTTCTGTCCGACTAGTTGGGTGATACCAAAACAATTAGACCCTTTGCCCGAATAGCCCATTCGGCTTCGCCTCAATGGCTGATTGGTTAAAAGTCGTGTTTCAACTCGATGGCCCATGGAGACACAGAAGTAGCATGAGCTGTTGACATAATGTTGGCGCGAGCAAAGAGAATTTACATTTCGATAATCAAAGTTAACAAGTTGCTGAGTTATTTTTTGGTAAAAAAATACCTCTTATTCGGGGCGTTGGGTATGTTATGGACGGGTCAATGGGTGAGTAAGTGAGAGATGTGTCTATATCATACCAATCAGATTGGATCTACTATAAACAGCTAATCAAATTTGACACTCTTGCTTTTCACAAGGGAGTAAATTCAATTAGAACTGTCGAATCGACAACGCAGTCTGTGCCCCCGCAGCCTCCCCGCCCCGGGGACAGCGCAGCTTTGCCCCTGCGGCCTCCCCGCCCCGTGAGAAGCACATTCTTTGCCCCCGCGGCCTCTCCACCCCGGAGACTACCAGAGACTAAACCTCCACAATTTTACAAAGTCAGTCTCTTGAATTGGTTACTATAGTGATTGTAATCAATGTTGTGATTGGTGGATTTCGTGGAGAGGACTTAAGGCGGAATTTCACCTGTAGGCTGTTTTGACGTCGCTCAACATGGTCTTTGTGCCAATATCTCGTTCACGTTTCAAGCAACACCAAATCCCTCCATTAAGAACTTTAAATTAACCAATGTTTTGCGGTTTTGTGTAAATTTTTGGGCATTTTGGGAAAGAGATTTTTCTCTTAAAGGATAGGTTAAATTGAGGAAAATATAAAATGTTGAAGATTTGATGGATTTGGAAAATTGAAATTTGAAGTGAAGAATTAATAGGACACGAAACAGTCCCCTACCAACCTAGGGCTCTCTTTTGAGAGAGTCAACTGTCTGGGAGTGTTCCCAACCCATTTTTATCTTAACAATTCCTTTTCAAAAATACTTCAAATGTCACTCCCATTCAGGTAGAATTCCTCCTTAGATGATTGGCTCATGTGATTACAGCCAACTGTCCGATTACACTGTCGAATTACAACTTTGCAGTTTATGCACCAGTCACTTTTGAGGAAATTGTAATTGTTATGATTATGCATCTAATCGTTTGCCTGTATCCAGATTTCAGCCGCGTAAATTTGATTTTAGGGTGACGTGTGTTTGCTTGTTTGAAGAACTGTTCTATCTCAAGTTTACAAACTTCCTATAGGGTAAAGATGTGGCCAATTTAACGTTTTCAAACTGTAGGTTTTACGATGCTTTGGCGAACGAAATTAATAAAGTCTGAGGTGTCTTTTCTCAGAAAACGATAAATAAGTTCAGTGGTGTCAAAAGATAACTTTTGCGGTCAGTGTTTGGTGGATTTCGATCCGCTTTGTAGATTTCTCTTATTCCATTTCGTTGGTCGCAGCCGTAAAATATTAAATTAAATAATGATTGACGGCAGCAAAACGGGAACCCCCTTTTTGTATCAGAACGTCGTTATAAAAGATCGGAAAAAATTGTTTGCAGGAAGGTGTTGTTAGCAAAAAATACTTGCAGAGGTTCATAAAAAGCGTTTACAGAGGAGAATTTTTCATACCCCCCTCCAGGAAAATAATGGTCCGTCCCTTGCCCCATCACGATGTTCCGCGGAACTATCAAAGTTTCCGCATGTTCAATTGTAGAGCGTGAGCTTCAGTGATATTTTTCGATTTTTTTCAAACCAGGTCTCCACGGAAAGAAAAAATTCAGTTAAAGCCCGTTCGGTTTTTCCGACCCATAAATAGTAAATAATAAACCAAAAAACACAATAAAACAACTCGGGTATTTATCCACACGGGCCGGCCTTGGCTGATTATTTTGTATATATATACAATGTAAAACCGTGTCCGTATTATCGGTATAAATTGATAAAACTCAGAACATTCAACAATGTTGGATGCATTTTTAACCATCTCAGAAAACCAAATTTTGCGGGACAAAATGCCCCGAATCCCCTCCCCCTATTTGATGTGCCACCATCAGTTCACTGTCGCCACTGTTGTTGCATTCTGTCCTTGCAAACGTTCGCCACTTAGCATCATTTCTTAATACTTTATCTACGTGCAAACAAAACACCGAAATAGAGTGACTTTAGATAAAAATGTCGCTGTTGGTGGCAACATTTCTTTAAATGGCCGCACATTTCTCTGAAGATTCTCTGTGACAATGTAGCGGATATAAATGATGGTGATTTGCGAGGCACAAAACTTCCTGTCTCCAAATGCACAACAGTTGCTATGTGGTTCTTGGAACTGACTTAGATGATTTTACGTAAGGATTTAAATCCAAAATACCTCGCTAAAGCTAACCCAGTGGCTGTTAAGCACAATACTTGCCTTCTTGTGAGCACTTCCTGCCTCACTCAGCATTGCATTCTAGAAAAGAAGATTCATTCCTCAGCTGCTTAGCTGGGGTCTTCGTAGCCAGCAGGACACTCAGCTATCAGTTAAAATTTCCGAGTCATATGTCAAAATTTTATCCATGTTCTAGCTATCACTTCATTTTTACAGATCTTACACAGTTACAAGAATCGGCATTTCTCACCTATTATATTAGCCATCACGAACCTCTAGCTACTCAATTTAGGGAGTTTAAGAAGCTACGTACTACGGCGACGCCGGAGACAACATCGCTTAAAAAATGAATTCATATTTTACCTACGAATCTCGGGATACTCTCAAGTCATTTACTTTGTTTACCACCGTCAAAGCTTCTGGGACACCGCAATAAATTTGACATAGAATTTAAAAAATATTAGCCGTCGTAGTTCACGTTCTCCAGACAACGCAGAATTGGTCATTTCACGTTGTTGTTTTGAAGAGGACGGCAAAAAAATGTACAAAGATTTATAACGCACGTGCACAGCCATTGTTCTGCTCATTAAACCTTTGTTTAGCGACGTTCCCGTTGCAGTTGCCGTAGTGGTTATCTTAAACTCCCTATCACGACCTGGCTCATAGAGTCCTTTGATTTTCAAACCTGCTTCCGGTTTCATTTCTCAGAAATTCAGCAAACTTCCGAATGACTGTTTACAGTTTTCGAGGAATAATCGGCTGGGGTTAACCCATATTTTCGTCTCCCTTTACTGATTTGGGAAATTTTAGTTTCGATTTCATATCACGAGTTCAGTAACACCTGGATTATTTCATCCGCTGAACATTCCTTCTGTGAGAAAGAAAGCAGCGGATATGGCATGCAAAGGTAAGAAAAAGTCAATGATTTCCGCTTTATTTTCCAAGGAACGTCTTTAATACGCAGCGTCTATCAGATCTATTGATCTATGAGCATGCATAGTGTTTCGTTGACGAAATTGGATAAATTGATAATGTAGAGTGGTGGACGAAAGACGGGGTTGTCTGAACTTCGGCAAGAAACGCCTCTCTTGCATGATGTTGAAGCGGAAGTTACTCCTGCGTTGTCGCACTTGTGAGAATTTGATACAACCATATGCATGCAAGAATAGTTATAACTACTACCGGGAGTTTAGGTGGTTGGCAGCCAATCTCTAGAGACACAGATGACAATGGCGAAATGAACAAATGCTATAATGAAAGATCTAATTGCCTTCACCAGCACGGCGGCTATGACGAAGCTACTGATGACGAAACGTGCAAACCAGCTATATATAGTTCGCTAACTATCAAGTGGTAAACTTTTAACCTTTCAAAGACCGCAAAAGATCCACAACTGGTTTAAATTATTGATTTCCTTTCCGTTTGCGAGAGCCCTTGCGAAAAATGAGTGTTCCAGAAAAATCGATATACCGATGATGTTCTGCTATTAGCTGTTTGTCATCAAACCAGCCTAAGGCAATGTCGACCCCTGATCAACATGCCGCAACTCATTCTATGGCTATACACGAATAATTTCGTTACACATTTGTTGTTGTTGTTTGGAAGGTTACATGTAATTTTGACGGTTGCAATAATCAATCAGTTTTCGCAGTAACATTTAATTCAGCGAGCCATTGCCTGTAGAGCTTTTCCCTTTTGTTATGTATATGTAAATGAGACGAATAATTCGTTCAAATTTTGCATATAAGTCGGTTATATTAATTCTTTTTTGTTGTTGTTGTGTTCGAGAAGTGTCGTCGGAAAGAGTTGTTCAATGTTGTAGTTTGGTATCACTGTCAGTAGATCTTATGTACCAGTCAAATCGAAGCTTAAACAACCCCCCGGACAAATCCCCGGGCATTTGAATTTTTGGAAAATTTTTTGGAAAATTCCCCCCTCCCGAGGGCGAAAAGCTGTTCATTTCACCCATCCTGGGTCCATTCCAGGTGATCAAAAGCCCCCACCCCCGGGAAACTTTTCGGTAGCTTCTATATTTATGCTCTGAAAGCTGTGTATGTTAACATGGTTTAATAGACAACACTCTTACATGCCAAAGATAATATAAATGGTTCTTGAATACCTTCAAATACATAGCAAAGCTTGTGCAAGCCTTTGCTTTTCAGCCAGTCCGCCACGAGGAATCGGGCATCTTTCGCTTTGAATGACGCCACGTGAAATCAGGGCGACTCACAACATGACATCGAAGGTAGCGATCGAATTCCCCACCCCCTATGAGTAGTGATCAAATGCCCCGCTCCCGGGAAGACTAAGCTCATCAAATTCCCTCCCTCCCGGGCAGGAAAAGACGTCAAATATCCGGGCTATGCCCGGAGGGGGATGTTTAAGCTTCGATTTGACTCCTACATTCACCTGGTTCTTGATCGAAACCAAAATGTTCTCCGCGAAAACTAAAACTCGATTTTCCACCTTTAGAAAGATGGAGGGCAACTCAATTGCAACATTATCCAAACCAGAGGGAGAAAGTTC
This sequence comes from Catalaphyllia jardinei, assembly GCA_022496165.2. NCBI lineage: Eukaryota > Metazoa > Cnidaria > Anthozoa > Scleractinia > Caryophylliidae > Catalaphyllia > Catalaphyllia jardinei. The sequence goes on along the minus strand of CM042750.1, from coordinate 32,212,290 downwards.
CGAATCTGCCCTTTCGGACTTTGTAAATGTGTGAGTAAAACACACAAAATTTCGTGACTCTTTCTAAAATTTAGTCAGTATAGGTGCGCTATTCACCCTCTATGTTTGACTGTCGAAGCGTTAATACTCTCAAAATAGTAATAATCTACTCCCACCCCAACTCCACGTCGTAGCAGACGACAACAAGACCCAAACTCTTTGAAAGTAGTCAAAGTGTGTAATTCTATGCTAGACTTCGACTCCGGTGGGAAAAAAATTGTTAGCATTATTATACATTGTACTCACTATCAGCATTCTAACTGGCCAAAAGCCCCCTGCTAATTTTGAGAATTCAGGTGATTTTGTGGACAAGTATGATTATAGTATAATCGGCTATACAATTTTAGTAAATTCTCAGCTCCGACTATTGCATTTCTAGCTTTTTGATTGGCTAAAAAACTCCGACTATGAGCCAAAAGTCGGAGTTTTACGTCATATGGAAAATAGTGTGCCAAGTTTAAAATCTTTCGCTTTGTAAAATTGTGAAAATAAAAATCGGCGGCAAAACCCGGTTTGAGAATTCACTAAAACAATTATTCCATTCGCCCTTGTTGAATATGAAGTGATTATAACCAACTTGCGCTACGCGCTCGTTGGTTATTTTATCACTTCATATCCAACGCGGGCTCATGGAATCTGCATTCTCGTCTCCAGAGGCTGCGCTCCTTTTGGTCAGCACCAAGGATCGCAACCTCTGGCGACCTCTGGCCAGGTCTAACACCGGAAATCCGCGATTCACGGACTTCCCGTCACTCTGCGCATGCTCAGTGTCAAGTCTGACAAATCTGATTGGTTCTGGTCTCAATCTATTGTGTTTACAAACCCATTTAAAACCGGAATGTCGTTGGACCAAGCCAGAGGTCGCGATTCTTGGTGCTGACCAAAAAGAGCACGGCCTCTGGGGACGAGAATGTTATATCTGCAGATGGTCTGCAGACATTCCCATCTCCAGAGCCCACGATCCTTCTGACCTGTGGCAGGGATCGAGAGCTCTGGTTTGGTCCAACACCGGAAGTCCGCGATTCACGGACTTTTCGTCAAATCTAGCAAATCTGATTGGTTGAGAATGCGAAACGAATACTCTGTGCATGCTCAGAAAATCGGGTTTGGCCAGAGCTCTCGATCCCTGCCACAGGTCAGAAGGATCGTGGGCTCTGAGGACGAGAATGGTCTGAAGATTATACCCCGCGCATTGCGCATGCGTAATACACCTTTGGCTAAAGAGCGCGAGCACTTGAATGGTTTCAGGGCGAAAAAAGGCCCCCTGATGGTTTAGAGTGATGCAGCCGCTTGGTGCGTTTGTCCTTGTACTTTTACAAGCACAAATAAAATCTATTTGCATTTCACACAATAGTTTTTGTATCTTTTCCATAGCACAATTATTGTTTATTATTTTGTCAGTACAGTAATCATGATATGAAACAAATACCAAACTATTCTTCGTGTTCAGTTCCAGAATATTCTCTGTTTTATTCACCGAAGCGGTCTTCATATCTTGCTGTGGTCGCAATCGATTTCGGAACAACCTACAGTGGATTTGCTTTTTCGTTCAACAAAGACCGGGGGAAGGATTCGATATTTATGAACATGGACTGGGTGAATGAACAAGGAAGTCAAACAAGCAAGACACCCACTTGTCTACTGCTTAAACCAGATCTAT
>CM042750.1:32176294-32207529 GCA_022496165.2 Catalaphyllia jardinei | reverse complement strand
TGTTCAGTCTAACAATAGAGTCGCTGTCAAATATAAAGAATTTTTATTTTGCATCGTCCACCGCGGGGTTTTGTGAGCTAAATAGAGTTTGAAAAAAACCTTTGTTGTTCCTTTAAAATTTCAGTAGGATCTGTTATTGTGCTACTGTCGTCCTTTTTACGGTTTGTTAATGCATTTATTCTGGTAATTTCTTTTCTCTAGATTTAGGAAATACTTAGAACTATGTTCGCCCCATTCGAACCATCTTGCTTTAGACCTTAAACATGCGCCGCGTGTGCGTTGAAGCGAGATGCTTTCCAATGCGCTAATGATTTTGTCGTGTTCAGCAAGCAGCTCCTGCGTTTCTTTTTTAGCCAATTTCCGCTTCAGATTTTGAGCCTTTTTAACAAGTTCAGTTTCAACGTTTTTTAGTTGTTTTGCTCTTTGTTTGGAGAAAGTAATGGTATAAGTTCTGATTTCCATTTTAACTAATTCCCCCAACAGGTCTTTGTCAACAACGCCTTGAAATTGATTTACAAAACCTGGGATTTTTGTAGTCACTTGCTCGACGAAATTTTTATCTTCAAGCAAAGAAGCGTTAAATTTCCAATAGCCGGGCCCTCTTGGGTGTTGTTTCACGCCGTTAATTAGAAATGTAACCTGTGAGTGATCGCAGTGTGGGTACACTTTGATCTCAGAGGAGTCGACACTCTCTACATATGGATGGTGTCTACTACTGGAGGGTTAAGCTCCTGAAATTAAATTTCCGAAATCCAGGCGAACAGTTACATTGAGGCCACAGTACTTGGATATTACAGAATGTCAAGTAAAACCAAGTAATGAGGTTTATTGGGTTCAAAATTTTCAAAAAAATTCCCTTTCATCCTTACTTGCAAATATCATCTAGTCAGTTATAACTAACTGCATATCCAGGATTTGAATGCTGATTAAAAGTCAAAAGGCCAGATTGTAAAGAGATGTCTTTTATTTCTCAAGTCTTTTGTTTCATGATGATCCAGGATAGCTTAGAGTGTTCTTGCTTGTTCCAAAATTTACATTGCATTATGAAATTGATAACTACTGGGTTGCTTCAATGAGAATTAGATTTTCATTTCTGCACCTGTTCCTCACTGTGCTATCAAAAATTTTATTTACCAATTAAAATTACCATCATTATACCAAAAGGTTTGAATCACTTTTTTATTCAAAATCATTCTATTTGTACTGTGTAGCTGGATGGCCATCATGGAACACTTCCTCAATAGGAGCCCACCAGTTGCCTCCCTTGCCTCCCTCGCTTGGTGGCGGCCCTGTCCAATCTAACGACTCCTGACAAGGCTCACACACCTTCCACCAATCCTTGGTGACTGGATCACTTCCTATTGCTGCCATGTCCTTCTCCAAGTCATCCCCTAGATACAATTCAGAGTTACCAGTACTTATTACTGCTGCAATCAGAATTTAGAATGCTGCAATAGGAAATTTGCATGATGGTGTCATTTGACTAGAACTACCAGAATTGTTCACTTTTTAGGTTTCACATGCTAATTAGAGCAATTGGTTTTTAAACTCCACGGTACTAGAAGAAAAAAGGAAAGAAATTCTGGTAGTTTAAGTCAAATGATGACAAATCTGCTAAATTATTGCTATTTTATGAATAAATTAGCTGGTAATTAGCAATTAAATAACAAGTTAAATTGTAATTGTAAATTGTTCCATCCTGTTTCAAAACTATTGAATGGGTATCCTGCGTTTAAGTTACAAAATTTACTGTATTGGTGTTTGAAAAACACTGGTGACCTGAATTAGTGACTTATTTCCATTGTATCAATTCCTTTTGAATTATTTAATGGCAATTACTCCTCTCCGAGAAGACTCACCAATATATTCCATGTGAGAGAACAATAAGTGGTGATATTTGTCGTAATAAATGGTGTAGTTCCTGATATTGCTGTCGTATATTCTTTGCAACACCTGGAATTTTAACAATATCATGTAGCGACTATCAATGATAGATCATATCAGTTGTAAGCTTTTAATAGAGTGGAACCCCGACTTTTCGAACCTTCAAGGCAAACGAAAATTGATTCGAAAAATCGAATAGTTCGAGAAATCGGGGACAAATTACAGCGTTTGACTGTGGAGAGGAAAAGTCAAACGACTTTTGCTTCGAGTTTAATAGATCGAGAGGGGTTCGAGAAATCGACCCATTGATAATCCACTGCAATAGAGGTCTGAATAAAGGGAAGCAGATCAGATCAGATATCTACTTATTACCTGTGGCCATACTGCAGCATGAAGTTCTTTGTACTTTTCATACGATTCTGGCTTTAATTTGATAACAGATCCCAGTCTCTTTGCAATTTTAGAAGTCGAAGCCATCTTCGCCGCGCTGATCAGTCGACAGTCGTCTTTTGGTGTAGATTACATAAGGTAGTAACAGAATAACAAATGGCCAAACAAATCGCAGGCGATCAAGATGGCGGACTGGTTGAGTCTTGTGTTCGCTCTCATAATCGTGGGATGTTTTCTTATGTTAGGTCGGTTTATAATCAGACTAGGTGTCATGGAAAGAGAGGCTATATTTGACCATCTTCATCCTCCTCCAAGGGAAATTCCTTCGCAACATATGGTCGGTGTAAAGAATCCATTTCTATTGAAACTGAAGTCAGATGATGAGACGAATGGTTTCACGATAAAAACAGGTGATAGACTGCTATTAATGAAAGTGTATAAATCTACTTTATGTTTAAGCAATAGACCACAAGTTCTTATGGTTTATAGGCTGATAAACCTCGCGGGATGTTGGTAGAACACGAGAGAGGAATTCGTACCAATTTCTTCGACTGTTTTACCGTCATCCCAAGAGTAGCTGCCCGTTTCGCCCCATGACGAGTTCCCCCCCCACCGAGTTCGCCCCCACATCGACTATCTAGCGATCAAGTGCTTAAATTTTATCTTTCTCTTACCAAGAAAAAAAGACAACATTGTTCTTTAATCCATTGAAGGTGACTGACGAACTCGAAATAGAAAATTTAGGATGAGTTCATGGGGGCGAACTCGGTGGAGGCAAACTCGCCATGGGGGAAACCGGTTTATCAGCCTCTAAACCATAGAAACTTGTGGTCTATTGCTTTTATATGATAATTTAGAAGAAGTGTAATTTTTCCACGCGTTCACTTGCACAATAAACCATGACTGATTGACCAATCAGAGCGTGTGCATTGATATGGTTATAATATAATAACTAATAAATTTAGCTAGCTTATGTACCAGTCAAATCAAAACTTGAACATCTCTCCCCCCCCCCCTCCCTGGGACATACCCTGGGCATTTGATGCCTCTTCCTGCCCGGGAGGGAGGGCATTTAATCACCACTCATAGAGGGTGGGGAATTTGATCTCTAGCCTCGATTTCATGTCGCGCTGATTCTACGTGGGTCGATAAATCATGGCAGACAGCAGAGACAAACTATAATAATAATGAATTCAAAGGAAAAGATTGCGTATTCGTGGCGGATTGGTTGAAAACCAAAGGCCTACACAAGCTATTTTTAATATTTGAAGGTGTTTAAGAACGATATATATCTATAATATATAAGTATGTGTTGTCTAATAAACCATGTTAACATGCACAACTTCAGAAGCATAAAAGAAGCTACTGAAAAGTTAAAACAGTAATCTGGTAATTTTTCTGGGGGTGTGACATTTGAACAGCTTTTTGGCTCAGTGAGGGGGGGATTTGAACAAAACTTTTCCAAAAATTCAAATGCCAGAGAGGTTGCCCGGGGGGGGGGGGGCATGTTCAAGCTTCGATTTGACTGGTACATTACATTTCAATCAATCAATCAATCAATCAATCAATAACTTTAACAGACCACCTATTGCGGCATGGCTGTTTCAACCAAGGCTGGTCTGATGGCAAAAGCCTGTATAATTAAATTTAAGCTGTGCCACTAACCCCCCCCCAATTTTTTTCTTTTAATAAAATCTACTAGTTTCACTGATTTCATCAGCGAAAAAATTATCTCGATTGATAAAATCCTTGTGTTTCTACAGGCTTTTGAACACGTAATGAAGAGGAATACTCTATCCTGCATATCCTGTATTGCTACAGTCTCTAACAACACATATTCCTTGCATTCTGCGACGATTTTGACACACTATCACATGCTCAGAAACGAAACATTGTTATTCTCGAAATGACGTCAGAGGCCACCTCGTTCCATTCTCCGCTATTCCTTGGTTGTGAACATGGATATGTGCAAAATTATAAACTTTGAAAATTCGTAGAAAATTAACAAAAATCTCTGTGGTGATCAGTAGAAAAAGGAAATTTATATTAGTGGAAAAAATTTTTGGGGTTAGTGGCACTTTAACTTGATGATGGAAAACCTCAGTTGTTAACTGTAGATTTTCTGACAAATTAGCCATACCTGTCTCATGCCTGCGGATTGAAAACTTTGATCTCACGACGGCTCAGGCTTATGGGCAAATTCTCATGCCTGATTGAAAAATGTGACTGGTTGCAGCTTTGCTTGACACAATTTCCAAAAATATGTATTACTAAACTTAAAGAGCATTTGACACACTTCTGCCCATATGCAGCAATTTGATTTCTCATCTGACGGAACAGTTTTTAATGTTGTTAATATAATTGTGAAATTAAAAAACAATCCTCCTCCATCGACCTTGTGAGGCATGTGAAAATAGAAATACTGATATTGAAGAACTGTTTAGTTATCTATGAGAGATTTAAAAGCTGTATTTTGTGTTTTGAGTTGAATGCCATCGAGAAATACAGTGTCCTAGAGAGGGTTTTTCGAAGCGGCTAGAGATGAAAGCTATTTTCACCTCGTAGCTGTGTTTGAAAAAAAACTAAGAAAAGATGCAAAAGCAAGGATGAAAATCGGAAACTTTTTATATATAGCTGCAGATGCGCAAATTGGAAGAAAGTGAAGCGTATGTGCTTGTAATCAGCCGACACGGCCTTCACACGACATAAACATGTTAAATATTCTTTACAAACAAAAGGCCAAAACCCGCTGGATAAAGAGAATTCGGCGAATTCGTGGCGCTCGTGATAGTATTACAGTTTCTATTGGTTAAAAAAAATTGGTGTCAATCAAGACTGCACATGCGCTCTATCGTGACAATGGCCCTTTAAAGAAATTAAGAAATGAAAACTTTAAACTTAAAACGTAACTTTTCTTAAACTTTAAGAAATGAAAACTCTGTGTAAATAATAGTACTACTGTGCAGAAACAAGAAATATGTGGTCATTTTTATTGTTTTAAATTACTCAAACGCTAATAATTGGTCAATTTGCAAAGAATTTTTAGTGTGAATTTTCTTGGGTGGCCTTTTTTTGGAACAGTTCCACCGTAGAGTGTCCAACATATGCTTTTTATCCTGCATCCCGCCACTATTTTTGCTTAAATCCCACCATCCTGCCAAAGTCAAAATATATCTCTATCCTGCTTGATTAGAGTTGTAGTTCTCCACATAAGGTCTGTAACATGTGATTTTCCATTTTTCACCCTGTATCCTGCTATCAACTTTAAAACTATCCCACATCCTGTCTGTCAAAATGAGCAAATCCCATTCCCTGCCAAAGTATTTTTATCCTGCATCCTTTCCATGTCATCCTGTATTCTGCTTTTATTTTAATTTACTTCATCTTGCATCCCACCAAACATGTGTTGGGCCTTCACCATAAGCCAGTGGCAGATCTAGGGGAGGGGCCTGGGGGGCCCAGGCCCCCACCTTATTTTGGGTGAAAAAAGAAGAAATGACTGAAGGAAGAAAAGCCGGCTGGGAAACTAAAATAAAACCAGGCCCCCTCCTTAGCTCATAGTCTGGATCTGCCACTGTAAGCAAATAATATTATTAAAAAATATTAAAAACAGATAACTTTGACCTTTCAAGAATTCATATGGAAGAATAAAAAAAGGTGTACTGTAACTTCCTAAACTACTTCCACGTCATTTTTGTGATTCCTAAACACTGATTTTACTTGATCATTTTTAACTTTGCTTACAGTGCTATTTCTAGTTTTAAACCTTATTTTTAGCTTCGCGTTTTTAACTTTTATCATTTCTGTATTTTAGACTTTTTAATGTATGTTTTTAGACTTTTTATTTTCTGGAGGACCCTCCTGAAAACCACCACTAGGTGATTGGAGGCCTCCTCATAAAAATAATATTAGTTTATTATTATTGCCTAAAAACTGCAAAAACAGTCACGCTGCCCTGAAGGATAAAACAATTGAATGGCTTGGTGCAAGACGGTCGTAAGTGACTTTTTCGGGTAAAAATTTTTTTCCTTCAAAAGTGCCTGAATTTTTGCATGTGCTTTTCAATAAAGCAGAAAAACATTCTCCTGTATCTTTTTTTGGCTAAAATTCTCTACTTTTTCCACTTTGTTGCGTTCTTTGTGCACACTTCGATATTTTGACTTCGTTTTTCTCAGAAGCAAAGTGCAAACCACCCAAAAAAATTTCATGGGAATCTTTTACTACTTAATTGAAAAGCACATGCAAAAATTCAGGCACTTTTGAAGGAAAAAAATTTTTACCCGAAAAAGTCACTTACGACCGTCTTGCACCAAGCCATTCAATTTTTGAACTGTCAAATTCAATATCAATATTATTAGCTTTAAACCACCTTATAAAAATGAAAGCAAAGTTCATTAATAACTTTATTGAACTAAAAGCTCACTGCCAACTGCTTTTCTTGGCTTTTGTTTTTGCTTTTCATTTTTCAAGCAACTTCAGTCTGCTCACAAAAGAGATAATTTAAAGAATTTTTCAACAAACTTGTACATAGAATACTAATGTCTCCAACAAAGAACTTCATTTCGTTGGTATATTTTGAATAATTTAGGCTGTACCAACTGTTAGTACCTAGCCAGATTTTTTTATGTCATACTTTCATTGAGTGTCACCATTCCAAACAATTCTCAAACAAAGTTTTCTGTGAAGAAAATTTTCACACTTCTGATCAACGTATTACTACGTTGTAAAAAGAAGTATTTCTTAAGATTATATACAAAAACAGACTGATTAAAGTAATTAAAACTAATTAATTCTACTAGTTACAGAGACAAACTTAGATTAATGATTAATGATTAAACTGTTAGATGCCATAGGGTTTCTTCTGAGTACAACTACCCCATGCTATGTGACATTTTACTGGGAGGTTAAGAAGACTGCCATGGATGCTGCCCTTTGTGAAGAGAACACCCAACAAATACACACATTTGATGATGCATACGATGACAGCAGTGATTCTGATTTAGAGGATGTACCCAGCATGCATGTCATTCCACTGGAACATATCTTGCAGGGTTCATACAAGGACCGCAGTGCATCAGAATTGTATCCTTGACAGACCACAGTCAGGGCTTTTAAACATCTTTTATTCCAGCCTGCCCTTCAGAATTCTTACCATCATCAGCTTTATTTTTCTTGATATAAAATAAATAGAGGATATTACATGCCCGCTAGTGGATATGAATTTTATCTTCGAGTGGTCAACTCGATACCTCACGAGTGAGATATCGAGTTGACCATGAGAAGACAAAATTCATATCCATAAGCAGGCATGTAATATTCTGTTTATTATATAAACACCAGTGAAAAAGGCGCGATTTATAATGTAACCATAACAGCAGTGATCTCTTCAGGTGTGAAGATAACATGTTATCGGTGATCTCTTCACGTGTGAAGATATGAAGTTTTCACGGGAAAGCTTACTTGGTATTTCACTGGTGTTTATACAATAAATATAAATATTCCAGCTTGCCCTTCAGACACCTGAACCCTTGCCGATTGGGCAAGTGATTATGAAAAGTTACTTGCTGGGTAGGACAATCTACTTTTCCTGGACAACTGTACATAACTGCATTTTTCAAGAACCCAGACAGTCAATGTTAATAATAAGTGGCTGAACAGACAGTGTTTTGAGCTTTGTATTGCCTATGCGTTATTTTGCTTTCCCACCCACCCCATTGCAACTAAGGAAATTAAAATTGGCAGGTATCAAATTACATCATTAGTTGGAGCAATTCACTCCTCATATTGATCCCTGAAATGGTTTGGACTTAATCTATCTCATATTTTAAGATTTCCTTAATATGAATCCTTACAGCTATGAAGCTGGTTCAGACATTGAAATCTTTGCTGTACCTCCATCAGACTTGGAATATGAATCACCAGTCATTAGCACTGGCACCACAAACAGCTTGAAATATGCACTAGTGGTGACTGTAGAGATGTCCATGAGAGATGATGACCATGGACCACAACAACTCTCTGACATTGTACGGTTACCTTTGTTCCCTTGTATATCAGAATCTTGTTTACTAACAGCATTCACAGTCAAGTGTGAATTGATGCCCATGATCGACCCTCAATCAACATGTGATCGACATTTTGATTGACATCTCAATCAACATCTTGATTGATACTCAGTCGACACTAGACTGACACTCAATTCACTCAATTTGATTGATACTCGATGGCCGACCAACCCATGTCTAGTCAACTCTCGATTGACTGTCCACTGACTAAGATGTTGATCAAGAGTCGACAGAGTCAACAGAGTATTGACTGACAGATGTACTCTCTGACAGACGAATCAAAGGAAAAAGAATTTGGGCACATAATTCATATGAACACTGAATTATTTTATACTTAGACAATTTATTCATCTCAGGCAGATACATTACCCATCTCAGGCGGCCAATTAATCTCAGACAGATTATCATCCATAGTATAAATTCAGCCAATGTTTATTTTAGTGACAGGCTGGTAACTTTAATAGTAGCGTCACTTTTCACCCTCATTACAGGTTGCCTATATTACTGTGATAAACCTTTCACGTTCTTCTGCTGGTAAACGTACCAGCAGCATAGAAATGCAGTGTGTACAGACTACAGAGGGGAAAATATACAGCATCAAGGTATGCAATGTTATGTAAATCTATAATCCAGAAATTTAAGATTTGTCTAGTTTATATTTATGATCTTTGTTTGTTAAAGGACAAACAAAAATCAGTTAGTTCTCAGAGAAGGGGATTGGAAAGAATCCTGGATGTCATCCCTGTAAGAGCCTATATGGGTAGGCTCAGCGCAAATGGGCTTTAAGCATATTAAGGGGTAGAAATATCACTAGTAACTGCTGAGGTATGTGAAAGGGTTGGGAAATCTGTCATTTACGTACAACATGAACTTAGTCTGAATAAAATAATTATACTTGCTTTTATTAGTTGAGATCTCTTCTCATTATGCACGATGTTCTCTTGTAGTATTGCTTGTTACCGGTAATTCATTTCAAGGTTTAAGAAAAGAGATGCAATGTTTTAAGAAGGTCTACAAAAAGGGTATCTGTTTCTGTCAAAATGGTATACAAAAGGGTAAGGGGTTAGACCCTGAGGCAGAGCCTTCCCCCTACAAGATTTTGTAGAGTACCCCTCTCCCCTGAGGGAATTTACAGAGCCTGAGAATGAGGTTGAAAATATTCTTTAGGTCTCCATTTTATCGTAGTCATACAGTCAATTAATGTAAATCTTTGAATGCTTAGAGTCGTTTAAAATCAACTTTCATAAAACCCAAACTAACAAAATCACTTTCATAATCACAAAGAACTCGAACAGTCCAGTGAACCAATGAAAAAGTCAAAGCAAGTACTGGTATGTTGTACCAGACACAAAACATGGAAAAAACGTGTGCCAGTCACAATTGGTTCAAAAGTTTTAAGCCAATTTCTTATTGTGATAAATCAAAGCAAATACAAATATTACCTAGGGAGGCTGAACACAGTTTTTTGGGGTGCTCTTGCCGATGCAATTCAGCGTGTGCACAAGGATTGGAAGAAAACAAACATACTGTTGATTCAGTGATCATTTTATTTGCTAACTGCCCGTACTTTCTGTGCTATTTTTCTTCATAATTAAACACAGTGTATTGATAGTTTTTGTCTTTTATTAAAAAAAGGGAATGTTAGAAAAGGTATTGATGCAAAGAACCCAGCAATTCTCAGATTTTTCTTTGTAACTGAAAGAACTCAGTTAAATGTGGTGCATGTGTTAAAAAAATTGCGACTGAATGGGGAACAGTTTTCTTGTAAATATGCCTATTTCTCGGGAACCACTTGTTAGAATTTCAGAAAACTTGCCATGAAAATACTTTAGGAAATAAGTAGCTGGAGTATTGAAAAAAATTGAACTTTAACAGAGGAAAATTTTAGATATTCCAGTGAATCTTCAACAAGGGATAATCAATCTCTCTGTCAGATTATTATTAAAATAGTGTTAACTTGTGAGCATTGTTACATGATTGTTGCATGCAAATTGTAAAGAAATCTAACGACCAGCAAATAAACAAAACATATTTTAAAGGCCTGTTTATATTTATTGACGTTGCCATCTGGCAATAGCACATACGTCAGCTAAACTATCAAAAAACTAAAGTTTGTGCTGTTAACTTGCTTGCTGCCATTTTTGGTGCCAAAGGATCAAGAGTTTTAGACAAGTGGTAAATGAAACACAAGCATCAAAAACTGTATTCAGCCACCTTAATTGGGCATTCCTATGAAAACCACTCTTTCCTCTCTAACAAAAACCTCTGATAGTCACACTTGGGCCCAAAGATTTGTGCTGAAAACATAATCCTATTCAGGGACTTTCCTTTGCCAGTTGTGATTTGTTTCCCTCAAACCTCTCCCCTTAAATTCTTAGGTGTATACTTAAAAACTACTGTACACTTTTTATAATCCATAGAAACTATTTGTAGCAGAGAGCGATGATATCACAGAAACACAGACCTCACCATCTAGTCAATGGACATCAACCCAAGCATCATCATCATCATCGTCATCATTATCACCACCTGAAGATGGCAATTTATCTGCCGTATCAACTGAACTGAATAATGCAGTGTGTATTGTTTGCAGAGCACTGCCTGTAACCAGGGCCTTCCTGCCATGCAGGCATGCATGCATATGTGGACTATGTTTTGAGAAGCTTAGTTATTGCCCTATGTGCCGAGGGGCCATCCAATCATATTTTAAGGTACAAGATGAACCATTTATTGATGATGCTGAGTCTGATGTCAGCAATGAACTTAAGAGAATGTCAGCAGGTGAAATTTTAAGAGGCGTATTTTCTGCAAGCTAATTAATGTACAAAATTAGTCAACTTGTGGAGTATTTTCAATAAATATATTAAATTATTAATCTACTAGTTTCTTTAATTTATATCTGTCCCGATAGTAGTTAAAAAAAGACAGTAAATTAATAAAATATTGAAAAATAGACCATTATTTTTACAATTATTGTCTGCTTGGTGACCTGGCCTTTGAATGGCAGTGAGGCTGGAGGTGACCTTGCTTTGATACAGACCTGACTGCTTTTCTCATGTAAATGTACATAGTTAGCATTAGAATGACTTGATTGATTTCTACAACAGAAGCAGTGGTCTGTATCAAAACAAATCACCTCAAGCCCTGCTGTCATTCATAGGCTAGGTCACTCAGAAGACATCTGTAAAATAGTCTATTGGCTGCAAATAAATAAACAACTAAACAAACCATTTCCTTGTTACTTTTTTTTCTGTATGACTGGAAGCCCATACTACACAAGCTGATCCTGGTTTCGGTACACCAAGTGACCAGCAGCATTACCCAACCTCACCCCTTGGATGGGAAACTAGTCTGTTGATGGGTTACCTTCAAGTATTACACAAAATTAATGTAAATTTGTCAGTAAAAAAAAATAAAAAAATAAAAAAATATACGTAATTGGCCACTCCCCCTCGGGGCTTTTCAGGACCAATGCAAACAAACAATGATAAATTAATATTCAAATAAACATAACCAGGTTAAGAATCCCAACTGGCGGGAGGCAGACCAGTTGGCTATTTACAAGCGTAACCGAGAAGTTGAACTCGGGGCTTCCGAGAACAACATCAGCAAGCGGCCAGAACGGGATTTGAACCCGCGACCTACGGATTTCAAATCCACCGCTCTGACCACTCGGCCACGCTGCCTCCCTACCCATTTATACACCTGGTTTGCAACAGGTGTTGGTACTGTGAAAGTAAAGTTTCTTGCAAAAGAACAACACAATGTTCCTGAGCTCAGTGCACTATGCCCATGATCCTTTGTGCCTCCCAGGCAAGGAAAAAAGAATTGAATAGTAATATTATGCACTCACCTGCATTAATTTAAAATGTAATCCTGCATGGACAGAAATTACAATATTGTATGAAATTGATTTGCATACAAGTTGGCTTGTACTGTAAAATCCCATATTAAAGTCCTGAGCTGATATAACTTCATAAGGGGTTCGGGGTGGGCTTAAAAAAGGGGGGGCTTACATCTGTGGCAGGGGGAGGGGCATATAGACCCATTTAATAAGTCTAATATATACAGTTTTCCGCTATTGAAAACCTACAGTTTTAATGACTTATTGAAAAGGTCTATAAGTGGAATAAAAGAATGTTTTGAAATGACAAGATAAAATGTGTCTGAGAAACAAAGATGTAATGTGCATTTAAAAGTTTTGATGTTTGTAAAGAAATGCAAAAGGCAAGCACTTGTACATTTGATGGGCTTGCATCTGGCGAGGGCTTAATATGGGGAATATCTTTGTTAGCAAATAGGGGGGCTTATATCCAAGGGGTGTTTAATGTGGGATTTTAGGATATTGTAATGCAATTGACAAAAGTGAAACTGTAAAATGGGCCACATTTTTCCTTTTATGGTTAAAGCATTTTTTTCCAACCAAAGGTATTTCATTCAGGTAAATACATATCAGACTTGACCAGAATTCAAGGACTGGAGATACACCATCACTTGGTAATTTTGATGTTCCATGTAGGGTGACATAAAATTGCTCCCAAAAAAACTGCTTTCCAACGAGTGAAGAGGATTAGAATTTAGAGTTTGCCGCCCCCCCCCTGGAAAAAAACCTGGAAATCTAGCCCAATTACAGGGTTGCTTGCATTAAATTTGCCGATACCCATTAATACACCAGATTGGAGAGAGGCACTGTGAGAGTTAAGTGTCTTGTCCAAGAACACAACACAATGCCCCAGGCCAGGGCTCGAACCCGGACCGCTCGATCCAGAGTCAAGTACACTAACCATTAAGACACCACGCCTTCACATTACGTTTCCAGGGCACTAGTAATATTTTTTATCTGTGCATGTAAAGCCATAAAAATATATTTAGTTTATGCCCTTCGATGTGCATTTTAAAACACAGATTTCACTCAAAGTCATCAATTCTGCAGCAGTTTCAATTTAACAACAGTTTATTGCAGTTGCTGCAAGAAAAAAACATTACTAACATTATGTACTGTATATTATTCATTTTTATGTTCCACAGCTCTGCACTTTCTAAGCGAACTCCACTTGAACACTAAATCCAAACTCTTAGTCTTACAAAGAACGTTTTCAACAAGAACTGTCTGTGAATGACTCACAGCACATACCTCATAACATTAAAACTACAACCCATGGGGTCACAAGCAGTACTTAAACTAAGTTTTATAACATCACTTGAAGGAAAACTTCCACTGTTGGAGCAAGCATTGCCACCAAATTGTTTGAAATGAAGCACATGGTGAAAATTTGTTTTTAAAATGCAAAAAATACTACTCCTGGTAGTATTTCAAGAAAGATTGGAGCAATTGTGTCGATTGTGACTGCCATAAGATATAAAACGGTGGTGTAAATCTCATGGAAGTGAAAACCCATTGGGTACAATGCAGATCAGTGCTTTTTAATTATCTTGCACAATTTTTCAGTGTTGACAACATTTCCAACAATGCAGCATAAAACAACTTGTTCCAACGGTGGGAGTTTGCTTAAAGTAAAATTGAATTCACTTCCAAAACATATGAGAAGTACCAAGGATACATAGCTCCTAAATGCAATCCTAGAAAATGTCTTCTACAGACTCGCACAGCAAGTTGTCGACATAACATGGTCTTAGAATACTGCATCAGGGCTACACTATCTCTTGGTACACCTCAATCTTGAAAATAATCTAACTTGTTGTACTTTAACCATTCTATAAATAATATAATATTGGCATTAAGTTGATGTACATAACTGTATTCATTAGGGACTTTATAACAACGTACATTAAGTTAAACTAGGGATGTAACCCAATATTTATTAACAACTTCAAAATACTTTCTATCTCACATTCAACAAGAAGGCCTAACATAGAATACATTTTCCAAACTCATTTATCAGTCAACAACAGAAAAGCTAACCAGCCTTAAAATTCCAGTTAATGTCCCCTCAAAATAATTTTCCTTTGAAATAAATCATCAGCAAAGAAAGCCCTTGAGAGAAACTAAAGTTTTCCATTTAAGTGAAGAAGTAACAAAAATTTCTTAAGTGAAGAAGTAACAAAAATTTCTTAAGTGATTTCATTTCTATGGCCAAAGTTAAACCCATCCTGCAAGGAGAAGGGACACAGAAACAATATAGACCCTTTTCATAAATGGTTGCCAATTATAAATTCTTTCGTAATTATTAAGAGTAGCCTGACTAACCTCGTTTCGAGTTGAAAATTCAAAAGAATTTTTACTCCCAAACGAGTTTAGTGAGGCTAATTTAAATGCATACAAAAGAATTTTAAATTGGCAGCCATTTATGAAAATAGTCTATTGAACTACATAAAAACGACAAGTTTCAAACAGACATTGTCATTGGCTGATAGGTGGCACATCATTCATTAGGTACACTTTCGTGTTCACATAAAGATTACACATGGTTGAACTCAACCTCAAGTTCCACTTGGTACTGCAAAGGTCGTTAATGCATCCTAACACAACTTAGTCTGTCAAAATTCTTAAGTGCAGTTAACTGTGGAAGAAAATACTATTTGTAGCAAGGCAATAAATTGGATACACTTTGAATTATCTTCCAGGTCCATTAAGAATAAACTCTGCTAATATTTTATAAATCTTGCATTATTGTTTCATGTATGACCTGCATTTCACTATTCTTATAATGCCAGCATTTTTGGTCTTTTAGATCTCTTAAATACCATGCATATGGAAGCAATTGGGCCTTTTTATTGAAAAGTGACACTAGGATGAAATGCTGTTTCAAACATTTTTCATCACTTACAACAGACTTAAGTATAAGCAGTTTTTGTTGATATATGACAACCATTCTATACAATAATATGAATATGACATTGTCTGGTCAAAAGTAATGATACTTGGCTGTGGCTAACAAAATTTTTAAGTTCTTTTCCAGTTAACAAATAGAAATTTAGGGACTTTTACAATATACTTATGAGAGCCACTTAGACAATTAAAACCAAACCAACTTGCTGACTGGAAGGAAAGAACTCAAACTTTGTTTTTTGTCTTGTAGCAGACGGCATTCAGTGGGAAAAAAATTCATCTGAATGGACTTGAAATTTTCCATCCTGTTTTGAAAATGGTTTAAATTTCATTGTCTAAGTTGAGTGGCCCCATCATAGTAGTTCCAATATATTGTTTGGAAACAATTTAAGAACTCAACATTTTTTATTTCTTTACCACTTAACAGGTAAAATTCATACATTTTGTTCCACTTTCCAGGTAAAATTCATGTTCTTTGTTAGTTTGCAATAAAATCCAAGGACTTTTCATAACAATGTGTAAAATTAAGTATGCTTCCCTCAGGCGAGTAAAATTAATGAGTTTCATTCTCAAGCCTGCAATTTCTTAAGTTAACAATTCAAATCTTCCACAAGTAGAATTTAAATACTTTTGTATTTTTGCCTTGTAAAACAGAAGTAGTTGAATTTGTACTTGAAAGGACAAATTAAGGACTTCTCAAATTTCTAAATAAAAAAAATAAGTATAACTACGTCTTTTCCACACAGCAAGCAAAATTTAAGGACTTTCACTTCAAAACTTTGCAAATAAAATGACAGGACTTTTTAAGTTTAAGAAAGTTAATTTGTATATTGCCACATCTAAATGTAAACATTCTTAAGATCTTTTAACAATCAGTTAATAGAAACAGATATTTCTTTCTTATTTTTAAATATTGAGATAAAAAATAGTCAATGTCAGAACAGCAAAGCAATGGTCTATTAGTTGAAGTTTTTTTTTAAATTGTGTGCATGTAAAAGAAAAAAATTAAACCGAAAGAAAATGTTTCAGGTTGTTACAGTCTTCATGACAGAGGACAATAAAATGCTCAATGAAAAGAAAATAGCACAATCCGTGGTGGAAATGAAGGGAAGCAGAAAAAGCAATACTTATTCTAAAGCAAGATTACTGAAGACATTATTGTGTACAGTGCACACACAAAAGGTTGCTCTCATTGAAACAAACTTCGTAGTACCTAGTGAAACAAAGATTCAATGAGCTATAAATTGTTTATCTGATCCATATTAAAATTGCAGTTATCAAATATATAATGTCCCATCAAATTTAATACAAAATGAGTTGTTTATCTAGTTTATTTCTGCAAGATTAAGAAATTTCAGAGTTAAAATGCTAACTGCATTCCACTTGCTTTTAATATTAGAAATAGCAAGAAAGTGAAAGGAAAGAAGCAACCAAAATATCTTGTAACAATTGAGAGCAAATGTCACAGGTAGTTTGAAACTGTGGGCCGTAAGGACTGATTTTCACAGGAAAACTTTGATGGAAGCAACATACTATACACCTTGCATGCAATTGCGATTGTACAGCATGAAAAATGTCGAGGAATTTTGCAGCAATTGTGTTTTATAATTCCATGACAATAGTTAGCTCACACAGTCAAAATGTTGAATTAAAGTTGTACAGTCAAACATGCATGGTACAGACACCAGAAGGCCAAAGTTGAGTGCCTGTATTATAAATAGGAGTCCATATTAGGACAAAACGTGCCCACAAGGGGAAGTTTGACTGAAATTCTGGAATGTCATGGGAAGCAGAAGCTGCAAGTTGCAAGAAACAAAGTTCTACAGTACCCTCTTAACAGAGAAATTATCACGATAGTGGTGAAATACATGTAGGTTGCAACCAAACAATGAACTTTCCGTAAAATTCCCTACCACTGATCAGAGTCATAAACTGAAGTATGAGTAAGCCTTAAGAGCCTTTTGCAAATGGTACCACTAATACAAGAACCTCATTTATACTGCCTTCCTGAATTATCGATTCAGGTAAACAGTTTATATACAATCAAAAACAAAAAACACATAAGGAAACTGTTAGAAAAATGAATGTCACAGGTAGGAAAATATTCTGACACGTCTTTTAAATAACACAAACCAAACTAAAGAACATCACAAAACAGTTGCAGGGTGTTTGGTATTGCTGAACTATGTACAAGTGTCACAAAAAAGACTAACACATGAAATTTCTTAATAATAACTAACAACGCTGAATTAAGCTCTTGACTACAACTTTGGAGCGAAAAAATACACTTAAAAATAAATTGCGAAACTTAAAGCTGCATTATGGAAAAAAGAGCCAATCTATGAAACACAGCCTAAATTGCAGATGCAGCTCAAGCTTGAGTACTACGTCATGGGAAAATTAAGACTACAACACTTAAAACCAAAATTTGACACCCAGATACCTTACCAGGACACGTCTTGCAAAGGAGTTGAAAAAAAACAAGAGTCAAAATGACTAGCAGTATTAATAGAACAATAATTATTGGAACGGTATTACATATATTTTATACCCACAACTTAGAGGCTGTTTATGCCAATAAGAAGGTTGTGATCAATACTATTTCCCTTTACATTATTTGACCTCTATGAGGTCTAATATTAAGGATGAAATAATCAAGGCTAATATCTGACTGTATATTAATACTGTCATCTTCCATTTGGCTACCAAGTGTTTGCTGTGGGATAGCTGGTTCCACTGTCATCAAACAATGATTGTTACCACATGCATTTTAAGGCATGTTATGCTTACGTTACATCTTCTGTGTTCGTGAAATGCTATTTATAATTAAATGAGCGATCTGTAGAATCTGAAAAAAAAAAACAAAACAGAATTACATCTACTATTGATGCAGTAATTCATTCAGCTTTAGTACCAAAACCTAACTTTGAACTTAAGGAAGTCTGCATGCGAGTCACGTGGCTCTGCAGGCTGAGGCTTATCCTGTTTTGGTAGCATGAAGCAACTAGGAGTATCTTACTCCCTTCCTGGATGGGACGGCATTCCACTTAAGGGTTGCCCGCAGCATCAAATTTGCTAGTACCCATTTGTATACCTGGATGGACAGAGGCACTGCAAGAGTAAAGTGTGTTGTCGCCTGGTTAGCTCAATTGGCCGAGTGCCAATCTGCTGTGGGGGAGGTCGAAGGTTCAAGCCCCAGACCGGACCAACACTCAGGGTCTTAAAATTACTGAGGAGAATGTGCTGCTTTGGTAATTATATCTGCAAATGGTTAGATGTTCGAGTCTTTTCGGTTAAGGACTATAAACCATAGGCCCCGTGTCCTGCATCTTCAATGTTATATGGTTAGCAGGGGACATAAAAAACCCTCGCCCTAATCGAATAGAGTAGGGCACGTAGTTCCCGGTGTCGTAGTCTGACCTTTGTCCCACGGGTTGGTGCTTCATGTAGAAATAACCTCATTGCACCGTCCCCCCTTGGACAAAGATGTCCAAGAAAAATTACTATGAAGATTATGTAACACAATGTCCATGGCCTGGGCTTGAACCTGGGCTGCTTGATCTGAAGACTAGAGCAGAGTGCTCTCTTAACTTGTAATATGCTAAACAGTTTTCTTGACCTGTAGGGAATAATGAAATGGGTGAAAGGATCTTTGAAGTATGATAGCCATTCACCATGCTTGCCTAGGAATTTTAACTCCTGTTCTCTGTAAAACAGAGCTATGCAACCTTGACAGATTGCTTGAGTTACTAACATGCTGCAAAAGATCACTTCATCCATTTCATTTACAATGATGTTAAGCATTTGGACTTCGCTGCAATAACATTGGTCTTAGCTCTTAAAGTACAGAGTAAATGTGGCAAGGTTAGTAAAGAAAGAGAGCAAGCTTGATATGTCTCTCTCTTAGGTTCAGTTGCCAAAGATCCTTTCTTAGGAGTGAATTCTTGGAAATGAGCACAGGCTGATTTTCCCAAACAGTGGCTGGTAATTAAGCCTGGTCTTCCATCAGTATGTTGTTACCAAGCAAGCTCAAGTTGATTGAAAAACGACCAAGGAAATGCATCTAATAATGCAGGAGAGAACGATGACAGAAAACAGGTTCGTTAGAATTTAAAGCATATGCATTGATTAGTATTTAAGACTGGAAATTGAGCTACTCACCAGAAAGAGCATGCTCTGTAACACTCAGACAGAGAGACTCCAACCCATCATCAATGTTCTCAAGATCAGCTGAATCTAAAATAAGAAAAAATACGTTATTGAGTAACAATACAACATGGCTTTCTAAAATGTGTTCCATTACCAAAGAAAACTGCCAGCTTAAGCCTTGTGTAGATCTGGTGCCTACTCCACCGTTCTTATTAAAAACTCTCTTCGTAACAAAATTTCTCATAATGACCACACCTATTCCAGTAGGAATCCCCTGTTCTAATATTGAATTTTCATCACGGGACACCCCACTTTTTATACTCTATCTAACTCAGGAGTACCAAGTTTAGTTTAGTTTTGAGCAGAGAAGAATATTTTTTTTTTCAAAAGTAGGCTTTCAACCAGCTATGAAGATTTAGTTATACATGTAGAAGTCTGAAAGATCAGACAATGTTCTTAGTGGTGAAATGGACAGAACCCTATGGTTTGTTTATTGCAAACATTGACTGTTGCAGGCTGTTCCTTTGCCTTTATGTATTGACTTGCAGAGTCACATAGCTATAAACAGGAAATCAAAACTTCTAATCAATGTACATACGCTGCTGTGGAAGAACAATGCTTGTCTGTTGTGTTGGTTTGACAGGAAGTGAATTTGTTCTTCCCACAACAGCATGGGACCTGACCTGTAAAGCAAAATAAATACTTGTTATCTGTCGGCTAAATTCCAGAAAAATACCAATTCCAAAATGCACAATTCTTACCACAGCAAAACCTGCATGTGCTGACATACTCAAGGTAAAATCAGCTGACCACAATTGAGCAGGTGCAGGGCCATGTTCTAGAAGTGCACAGGTATCACAGGCAACTAACTTTTACCCTTGGGCAACCAGAAAAACTTAATTTTTTCATAAACAATTAAATTCTGTGCAATCAGGATTTCATGGTTAGGAACCTTTTGGGCTTCTTGTAAGTTCTTAGACCACAGCATTGAATGTGTGCTTTAGCAAGAGATCAAAACTGAAGAATAAAAAAAAACATACCAGTCTTGGTTTATTAGAGTGCATTTGTGTCTCGGCACTGTTGCTTCGAAGCTGACCAGCAGGATTCTTAGCAGGATTGCGAGGTGAGCCCCTGTGACGCTTATTTATGACTCCTGAACCGGCAGGAGGCCCTGTGCTCCCTCCTATGGAGTCCCCTGAATTATGGCCCATGTTGTACCATCTGCAAGAAATAACATATCAAATAAGTGATTTTATTTTGAGACTAGGAGTTGTAAGCTACCATTAGGTAAGTCTCTTACCCTCTTGCTCGGTTCTCATGAGATGGGCGCCGTTGTCTGACCAGTCTCTGGCACTCTTGTTTCCATGACTGAATTCTTCCTTTCTGAGTCTGTGTAAAGGCCTGTCAGCATGGTAACAAAATCAAAATCTTAGTAGAACGTAAAGTCTGCATACAAGTGGCTGATTAGGCCGGAGCTTATCCCGGTTTCCTTAGCATGAAGCGACTGAGAGTATTTCTACTCCCCCCTGAATGGGGGGAGTAGATTTTGACGAGACTGAGAGTATTTCTACTCCCCCCTGAATGGGTCCATCCCAGGGTTACCCCCCAGCATTAATTTCGCCGGTACCCATTTATACACCTGCGTGGAGAGAGGCACTGTGAGAGTAAAGTGTCCAAGAACAGAACACAATCTCCACGGCCAGGGCTCGAACCCGGAGGGTTGTCCAATACTACGACAAATTCAGTTAGCATTGTATTGTATTATATCCACATAACAATATATTAACAATAGATTAACAAAACAGTTAAGAACGACGCAAAACAATAGAATACAATACAATGCTATGCTTAAATTTGTCAGAGTATTGGACAAGTATGCGAACCCAGACCGCTCGATCTGGAGACGAGTGCACTAACCATGAGGCCACCGCGCCTCTCACCAAAATCTTAGTGGCTTATTTTAATTAGACATCATAACCACAATCAGTTTTGTGACACTATCTTTTGGCCAATGAATCTTCTTTGTCTTTTTCTCACACTTTCCCCTCCACCCTCACAAAGTAATATTGATCCATCCAAAGGTAGGCCAACAGTCTACTATCACTGTGGGGGAGAAGGGGAGTGGGGGGGGGGGGGAGTTCGAGTATTTTCCAATACCAATGCACCAGAAATTTGCCATGCTCTTAGACAACTTGCAATGAGTCTTTCTATACTACTAAAGCATTGAAACTTGGGAGCAGCTTGCTCATGAATAAGACAAAAACTTTGCAACTGTCTTACCTCGAGAGTAAGAACTCTGTCCAGCAGTTGGAGGTAAGTGTTACAGTGCTCCTCATCTGCTCTTGAGACAAGAATCTGAGTGCAGGCTGAAATATTTAAAGACATAGTTTAGTGGAATGCAGTCTGGATCAAGTAGTCTGGATTCAAGCCCTGACCAGGGTTTACGATGTGTTGTGTTCTCGGAAAAGGCATGAATCACACTACCCAGGTGTAACTCAGGGGGACCACCATTTTAAAATGGACAGGGATGCTTATTAAAAATTTTGAACAGAATCCATAGGAGGTACCAGGATCCTGTTTTGTGAGAGTGGCTTGATAATATTCCACTCCTAAGAGGCACCAATTTTAAAACAACACATTATCTTCTACCATATTTTATTAGCTCAATAACCTGGAAGGTACTGCAAAAGCTCCTGAGCTTTTGAGGCTGAAGACCCTAAGTGGTACCAAAACTGCTTTTTAAACCCCTTTAAGGTACCACAAGCCCCCCTTGTCATGTTTATATATGGGAGTTCCCCCACCAGGCAGGGGGAAATTACCTTGCAATGGACCAGCACCTCAATCAGGAGAAAGAAGAAAATAATCTTACTACTTCGTGCCATGAAAATGCTTTACAGTTTGGGATTTCAGCTGCCACAAAATGGCCATAACTTACCAAAAAACAACTAAAAACCTACAGTATAAGAGCTCTTCAATCAGCAAGTTTTCGCTTCATTTGTAAAAGTGCACAATAAAACTTTTCTCACCTTTACCCAAAACTCTTGTAATGCGTGAAGCCAAGTCATCAGGGTGCGGTGGGACACTGGTTTGCGGCTGTTCTGTAGTCAGTGTCTGTGTGTATGGGGCACCTTGAGTGGTCTCAGAAGGGGGAGGGTTGAATGGCTTTATCGGCGTAATTATTATTTCTCTCAGTCCACTTAGAACTCCTTGAAGTTTACCAGGCTGAAGTACTTCCTGAAATGAAAACTTATCAGTATCAACTTCAGAAAAATCAAGTATTGTTTTGTGTAGGCTTCCTCCATCATACTAACCCCCTTTTCCTCCATACTGAATATATATGTTGCAGCTAACTAGGTGATTTTATTTTTAACTAGTTAGTTTTTTTCTAACTAGGTGAATAGATTTTATTTTCAACTGGTTCATATTTTTCAAACTGGCTTGAAATTTTCAAACCAGTTTAAATTGTGGGGAAGGATGAGTCTGGGACCAATAACGTGTTAGACCAACAAATACGAGCAAATTTTCAACGATTGCTTGTGTGGCATCCTGGATATGAAGATGGACTTCTGGATCTCTGACTTCAAAGTCAGAGATCTGGAGTTCAAATCCGGGTGAGTGCAAAAAAAAATGGGGGGAGGGTTAGGTCTAGGGATAGGGCTGGTGGAGAGTGTGTTATCCTTTTTGAGAAACATCGCCCACCCCCCAAAAAACTTGTAACTATAAAATAACCTAGTTAGAAAAAAACTGCAACTGCAACATACACACCTTTTCTGGAGGTGTTAATTAATATTGCATAATGTTTAAAAAAGGTTCTTGATCAAATCAGTAATTATGCTCTTGTTGTGGTTTCAGTTTTTAAATTTTAGATTTGACAATGCATCACACAGAAAATGAAAGATTTAGGTTCATAACAGTCATAGGACTTTAGATGTTCACTGTATATTATTAGTGTATCTCACCTTTTCAAGACGTGACAACAATTCTGGTCTTTCTGAAAGCTTTTTGACACTTAGCAAAATCTTGTTCCTAGCACCTTTGGTTACACCCTGCAAGAGAAAGGAATTTTAAGAGCTCATTATTAAAAAAAATCAAAAAATCTTTAGAAAAAAAATACTATTTGACTAGGATATAATAGCTGTTTATTTGATGTTCTTGTCATGTAGGAGCACTTCAAAATAGATACATTCAATACATTCGGTAAATTTTATGGAGTGTGGGAGGCATGGTGGCCTCATGGTTAGTGCGCTTGAGTCCAGAGCAAGTGGTCCGGGTTCAAGCCCTGGCCAGGGATATTGTTGTGTTCTTGGGCAAGCCACTTTACTCTCACAGCACCTCTCTCCACTAAGGTGTAAAAATGGGTACCGGCGAATTGTTGGGGAAAACCTAACAATTTGCGGGGAGTGACCTGCGATGGACTAGCATCCTGTCCAGTTGGCTCCAAGGCTTCACTTTTTTCTATGTAATACTATTAATAGCTGTTTGGTTTTGTTTTTATTAAGTACTTCTTATGATTGGCAGCTTCACTGGAAGGAAGTGTTAACTTTATGATTCCTGTGCCACATTAAGTACTGTCTATCTATTACTAATAATACCACAGGTGTCGCAAACTCAGTTTGGGACGCCTGTGATAATACTAACAAGGACTGAGATAAGCTGTAGATATAACTTGGACGCACTGCCATGACTAGCTGTCTACACACCTTACTTTCCAAGTACTCTTCATTCAAGCCAAGCATCTCCTCATAAGAGAGTTGAGAAAACAGACTGCCATACTTGTGTAATCTTAGATTTTTCAACCAGGACCCCACATCTTCAATTTGAAACAAAAGAACCATCAGTTAGACATAAATTAAAGTGCATACTACACTTATTTTTGCTTGCAACGATACAGACAATGAAATAATGTTGAACTGTAGCAGTACATTATTGAAACACACATGTTTATGACAGAGTTACTTTCAGTTAGTATCCATTGCAAACCAAGGGGTTAGACTTTCTCAAGTCCTTGATTGTTTCAGGTTGTCTTCTTCCTACTTCAGCTTTAAGTGTCAAAGATACATTTCTCTTTGCAAGTTAGGCTTTCACTAAGTCTTAACAGGGGTGCACATGCATTGGATAAATTATTTCTTTTGAAAGCAAGGCACATGTTATTGTTACAACCAAAAATAACACAAAGAGACAAAAACAGTTCAACCTGTAAAACCTGAGAATGAGAATGTGCAGAAATTAGTTGCTGGGTTAAAGCTTAACATGGAAGAACACTGCTCACTGTAAACCCCTATTGTAAATGAGCTAAGTGGGGAGGCTAAAGGCTAGGATGTGGTGTTAGCAGCATAAAAATGTGGAAATGAACTGACAGGAAACGAGTTGAAAAAGCCACTCTGATTAAACAATTGTGTGAAAAGAGGGACAATACTGTTGTTAGAAAACTGGGAAGGAGGGCATATAACCACTATTTGATGAAACATTTGGCCAGGTAACAAAAACGTGCAGAAATGAGTTGACAGCAAAGGATACAGTTCAGATGCCTCAATTTGTATTGTCATATCTTTTGCAGTGGCGGCAATTGCTTATTAGAAACAGTACTTTTCTGTGATGGTTACACTGTACCTTTCATGCCAGGACGTGCATCTTCATTGAAGCTACTGCCTCTTTGCCGGCAGCCATTTTCATCTAGTTCACTTTCTAACGATGACTGTGGTGAAAGTGAATGATTTAATCTGTGAGGATCCACTGGAAACGACTGGGACCTGCCCGGACGGATTTCAACCTCACAATTTTCAGAGTAATCCTCCAAAATAGAGTCTTGGATTTCAATAGGTGGTGGAGGGGTCAGCGAGTTTGATCGGCTCTTCCGTAAATTGGATGAAACAGAAAGGTGGGATTGCATTGGTGGCGATTCAAATGACCCACCAATTCCAGAGTCTACATGAACAAGCTGCTGGTTGCGCCAGCCATTCATCCTGCTTCGCATATAGTTCTGTCTTACGAGGTTCTCACAGCCGGTGTTGGGCAAAACATCGGGATTTTCCGTTATGAATGAATTGGTCACTTGAAGCCTCTCTTGAACACCAAGGCTCTTATCAAGTTGGCTCAACCAACGATGAAGAGTATTACGTTCCTCAGGTGGGAAGGCAGGGTGCACCACAGCTAATGATAACAGTTGGCGGCATTCCTCTTGGTGGACAGAATGCTCAACGGTGTGATGAAGTATTTTAGGCAGCAATTGAAGGTATTCAAATCTTGCCTCGTCATTGCGTGGATTTAGGAGTGGCAGATGCATCAGCAGCTGTTTGACTGCAAAGTCTTTACTCTCACGTATTAAACCACTTAAAAACTCTAGAAACAGATCAAAAAAAGAAACCTGTCAAGAAATCCTTCTGCCAATTAATCAGCACAGCTGTATGCAGTAAACACAAATTAAAATTGACCCAAAGAAACCCAGGGAGAAAAAGTAGAGGTTCTCCTAAGCACTTACTGACAGATTTCTTGAGGACACAAGTCAAGGTTATCATACAGTAATAAAATTGGGATGGGAATTTTTAAAATGTTTTGCTACTCAACTACTGGGAGACCCTCTTCAAAATTAACTGACCACATTGTTAACACACACACGAGCACTGCACATAGGGTACTGTATTTCTCCATCAATGTCTACTCATTTGACAAGTCTTCATGTGAAATTTTATGATGAAATATTAAAAAATTGTCACCAATAAAGTAATCAT
This sequence comes from Catalaphyllia jardinei, assembly GCA_022496165.2. Taxonomy (NCBI): domain Eukaryota; kingdom Metazoa; phylum Cnidaria; class Anthozoa; order Scleractinia; family Caryophylliidae; genus Catalaphyllia; species Catalaphyllia jardinei. Next base: position 32,181,523 of record CM042750.1, on the reverse strand, counting down.
GGTTCCAGTAAAAGGCAACAGGCTGCTTTCCACTTGCTTCTTGTCTTGAAACACAAGGATTATTATGCTCTGTTTGTGCAGCTTGTCTCACATAGCAGCCAGTTACACAGGGTCCGAAACTGTGCTTTCCTGGTTGCCAAAGTGACTAAGCATTTTGCACTGGCAACCAGAGTTTCACAAACTCATTGGCCGCTGGCAATTAACTATTTCAGGCCACAATAACAATACAAACAATAAGTTTGATTTACACCAAATTGATTAAAAATGAAATTCAGAGCCACCGGCCAACTGGTCACTTTTTAGCTTTCTGCTGCTTTTGAAGTATAAAACCAATTTTCCTGTTATTATATCTGCCACAACGTTTCACAGCTATGATCGGTGCGAAGCTTCACTGCCATGTTTTTCTGTGATTTCCCATGACATACGTATATTGTGGGCGCAAGAAGCCATGCGAGTTCTTTTGCCACCAATATTTATTCGGGCAATGCGGTGTTCAAAAATGTTCTGAAATAATTCTGTAAACTGATGATTACAAAGTGGAGACAGAACATCTGCAAAGAAATAACTTGAAGATTTAAATATTCTCTAGGTGTCGAAAAGATAGAAATGTAGATCTGTTGTCAAGGTGGTCAAAAGGTGATTTGACACCTGTTTGGTTCCTGATGACATTGATTGCAAATATTTCACCGGCAAACCCATCGCATTTACTGTAGTCACTATTCATTAGCAGCCCCAAATGCATTCTCTTCGTTCTGATTCTTATCTGGCAAGCAAAATTTAATTTGCTCGCTGCAAAGGAAAAATTTTAGACACTTTTTGGCGACCACATTTTTCCATCTTCAGTCACCAGTTGGCACCTGCCTATAAAAGTTAATTTTAGACCCTGTTACATACACTTATCTTTAGACACCCGATAACTATTGAGATCTCTGAGTAATGTCAATCAGTTTTCACAGCTGTTGTTTTATTTTCATCTTAATAACTTTATTGTTCATTATATGTACATAGATTAAAATGTCTTGCAATAACATCTGCACATTCAATTCTCCAGTACTTTCCGACCATTCTGTGTCACTTCCTACTTGATTCAGGTTAACTCTGTAGTTACTAATATCAGTTTTAAGATATTTGATGGGAGGTCCAGAAAGTATTGAAAGCAGATGTTAATTTATTCATCTATCTTCTCGTTACCTGGCTGAAATAACATTTACTGTACTTTGATCTCAGATCAAAATATTTAGAGTATTAATTAATATTAAAAAAATGATGTCGGTTATTAAAAGCACACCAGAATTCCTTATAAACTGAAATGCTATTAATCAAAATCTTGCTCATCTAACTTGTTTTGTCATGGCACACAATTCTCCCAATCAGAAGACAAAGCAGCGAAGTTCTTACCGGTGAAAAGAAAAGCACTTTTCCCATGTGCTCAATTCAAATATTTACACATTCATAACAAAACACAATTAAGAGGCAGATTAGCCATATGGCTTGGAACAAAAAACTTTTTTTTTTCTCAAAAGATAAGAAAAGAGATTGGCATTTGGTGACACAAAAAATAAACAGTCAGACATTTAGAACACAAAGAACAAAAGATTTGCATTCAGACTGTGCATAAATGAATAATTTCTCACTCCTTGTGCCATTATTATCTTTGTCTGAAAACCAGAAATCAGAGAATCAGGCTTACTCTTGGCTAAACTAAAATTAGAAGTCTGTAGCAATGAATGGCCTAGATGGCCACTACTATATTGACCTTTTTAGCATATCTTTCATTTACTTTAAGAGAATTTCAAGGTGGAAAATTACATTTATCTCTGAATGTCAGAATGTGAAGACAATGTCTTGTAGATTTTCAGTAGCATATTTCCTATTGAAATGCTTCCATTGTCTGAACCAGACAAACTAACGGCTTCAATTTTTTCTTTCTTTATGTACAAAAAGCTATTCAGTCTTTAAATAATAAGAAATTTAAGTAAAATCTTGCATGCAAATTAAGTTAGTTGTAAGTAGATATTACATGTCTTAAAAATAGCACTGCTGCCGAAAATTGCTGAAAGGAGGAGGTGTACATTCAATATCTCCTGCTGTCATAATGACAACTTGCTAATCCTATAAAAACTATTTGGACTTTTATTTTATTAAAAGCAAATATTTTTTTATTGTATCCGGACTGTCACAGACCTGTGCATCATGACGATAGTTATGACATTTTCTTGATTAAACAATTTAGCCTAGCATTTATATGAGACCTGATGTTTACTAAGCATGGGAACATAATTTCTTACCACCAACCGACCTCATATGTGATCATCAACACTTAAAGTTCACTCTACAATTAGGAAAATTTCACAATATTTTTAAGACAAGACTGGTTTTTCCAGGTTTAGTTGATAAATGTTCTTGGTTACTGCTGGGGAACTACATGTACAGTCAGTGGAGCACAGAGCTGGATTCAACAATGTCACTTTGTCAAAAGTTGAATCTTATCCAGCTAATCAAACTTTAAGAATAAAAGAGTTTCACCATGCCATTTTGAAACATAAGTACTTAAAGCTAAAATTAAGGGTGTTTTGGCAGGTCATTCTGTTGCTATGGTAACCAGCTATGTCACAAAAATGATAACAATGTGTTCACCAATGATTGGGCAAGTTTTTGAAACCATGATTATAGCATAAACTGATAAAAAGTGGTTTTAATGACTTATCAAAATCTAAGTTTTGGAAATTACTGGAAACTGTCTTGAGCAATCCTAAATTAACAGAGTTCTGCAAAAAGGGTGAATATTAACACTTTATTATACCACTTGTGTTTGTAACCAATATAACCTGCTCTGATTGGCTAATACTAAGGCATTATTCTCCCATGCACTTGGACCAATTACGGGCCTGCAAAACCTAGCTTAAAGCCGTATGCTAAAAAACCGGAAAATCTTAAACCTATGTCTTGGCCTGAGATATTCCTGTAGAGATCTCACTCTCAGTTAAGAAATAATTATTATTTTACGCAGGTAAAAGTAAAAAGGCAAACAAAAGAGACAGTTAAAAAGATACTTTTTAATTTTAAAAACAGTATTTTCCCTACTAATAATCAGAAATTTGAGTTTATGAACAAAAATGTTACAAGGAAGATTTGATACCATATTCTGTATTTTAGACTTGTTAATGTATGTTTTTTGACCTTTTATTTTCCAGAGGACCCTCCTGAAAATCACCACTAGGTGATTGGGGGCCTCCTCATAAAATATCAGTTTATTTTAATTATAATTATTATTAACTGCACAGCCAGAGGCTGGGTGGTTCTTGCTTGGCCTTCACTTTATGTTTTTTTTAGTGTTGTCAGTTACAAATCCCAAACCTCTGCGGATGATGTCATTATCAGCCAATTAAAGGCCATTTCTCAGTTCTTTTTGTCATATCCCCCCTCAGGAGGGATTTGTCAAGGTAGCAAATTAACTGTTTAGACAAACAATGGCCGCCGACTGGAAAAATGTTTATCTGGTCAAACTTGGGCCAAAATGCTTCGAAGATAGGCATCAGGACATTTGCAAGGATAAAGCATCTAATTTGGGACCAGCTGCTGGCTACTAAGGCTGAAATTATCCAGAGTTAAGCTGCATTTTCGTTTTGCGTGCGAAACAGAAGATTTTGTAAACTGGAATTTTGTTTCTGTTCACCTTCTAAGGGAATATTCAATGTGGTAAAAAGCTATCACGTCTGGCGTTAGCCATGGAATGCACTGACGGTGATAAATAAGAATGGGTTTACTTCGCCAGAAGTAATGGTGGAATTTCCTGGGGAAAAATATTAAACCCTCAGTGCTCGTCAAAAACCCTTTTAACATATTAAGTTTATATTCGTTTGAAAGGTCAAGGTATTTTTCCTTAGACGTAAACAAAATTCTCTGATTACAAGTCACGCTAGACCCATGCTATGCAAAGAATGTAATCAGATACGCCTTTCAGCATTATATATATATATATATATATATGCTGAAAGGCAGCGAGAGTCACGTTTCGCATAATGAAATTCGGTCATTATGTAATGGTAGATGACGGCGGTAACTATGTCATGTTTCACGAGCTAAACGGTCGCACAAAGATTAAAAAAAATAAAAGAGCGCGGTTACAACTGCATCTCGGTTCCTGTTATTGTTATTATTGTTATTATTATTATATCAATAACAATAACATTGTGTCTACAAATTTAAATGGATAATAGTAAGCTCTTTGTACATTATTTTGGTGATAAAGAAAACAAGGGCCGCTTTACACATTACTAAATAGCATGTGATACAGTAAAAATTAATAATATTAATATAATTTATTAAAATGCTAACTATTTATTATTCATCTATTGAATTATTTATTTATTTAATCCTTATTTAAACATGCTTTAAAAATTTCTCAACTTAAAAACCTAATATATAATTAATTCCTAATATCTAATATTAGAATTCCTGCTGCAGAACCTAGAATAGCGATTGAATTTTACAGTTTGGCCAGTGTCTCTATCCAAGCCAATCTCAGTGGGGTCTCTTGTCATGTCTCCGATCTTAACCTTGTGCCTCCCTTTCCTACACCATAACTCTACCCTTGGACTAAAGTTATTTCTGTTTGCAAACTAACATGTAAGTGACCCTGTCCGGGGCTATTTCCACCCCCTCCGGCAGGGACTGGAATTTTCCAGTTTAGGCAAACATTTACAATAATTACTACAGTAAGAAATCAATTAGTCACCAATTGAAAAAATATACATTGACTGGCTTCTTACTTCTTTCTTCATGTACTCAGGAACAGTATCGCTACAAGTTAACCTGTGATAGCTAGAGTAGATTTTTCCCTCTGTTTTTGGAAGAAGACCAAATTTTCTTTCTTATTTACAATACAAAACCACTCCTTTTCCTCCAAAAACTTAAATATTTTCCTAGGCTAATCCGGAAAACTGTCCAAACACAAGAAAAAGAACCATAAACAAGAATTATTTTACCCTTGACTCTATAAGTGGCCAAAGATTAATTTGATTATAAACAGCAACTGTGCAATAACAATGTGTGGGCACTATTATGTTTAAGATCACCAATTTTTGTTCAAAGATTCTACCACCTTTTGTGTGTTTTAGCTGTCCATGTGACTTAACACAAGTACAATCACAAAAACACACAGATCTGGAACAATGTGAAAATAGAGACTGAGTTCTGTCCTCTTGATGTTTTTAACCCCAAGTCATG
>CM042750.1:32160067-32171294 GCA_022496165.2 Catalaphyllia jardinei | reverse complement strand
AAATGCCAGTTTTGCTTTTAGTTCCATAATAGCCGGTCAACATTTAGGATATTCAGTTGTCTGGTCACATCGACTAGAGAAATGTCTGGAAAGACATCCCACTGCAGCCAGTCGAAAATATACGATATGCGTCATCGTCTTGAAGATAAAATGTCCGCTTTCTATTTCCGGGTCATTATAAATGTTGTCAGTCATTGCCGGCACCATTCATAACCATACGTGTTCCGTTTTCGCAAGGCATTCCCTTCATGGTGTTTTATGCTACCTTAATAAACAGTTTTTGAGGTTTCTTTCCACCAGATGCATTTTATTTAATAAATGCTGTTTTAATCAGGTCATGCCGTGAGTTAGTGAACATTGAAAGCCGTCTCTGCGGTAAGAGCCATGCGCAGTTGAAAAGGCGCCGCTATCTTTTTCCGGAATCAATCCTTAATGTGCTTTAATCGGATGTTCAATTGTCTGTCAAGTGACCGCACATACGGATGTCCGGTAGAGTGAGCAAGATGTGATTTGTTACCCGCTTTCAATAACTGAATTGTTGAACTGTGTCAGTGTCACTCAACCAACAGTCTTCGTTACATAACAGTGAAGCTTCACAGTGATTGAATGCCGTAACAACTGACAAACAAAACAACATCTCTCCGCGACCTTAACACAAGCATTAATTAAGCTCAGTTTCTCGCCAAGGCATTACAAATTTGTTTCTCTTTTAACAGTTTAATCACCAGTGCCGTTGGCATTCTACTGGAACGAAAGGTTATGGCAGAAAGATTTTTTGACGCACGTTCTGAAACATAAATTTTTAATCGTGGCACCCACAATGAGAACGATTTTCTACAGACTTATGCTTTTTACTTAGTCAGTTTCCATTCTCGTCCCCAGAGGCAGCTCTCCGTTTGGTCAGCACCAAGAATGGCAACCTCTGGGAAGGTCCATCACCGCAATTCACGGACTTCCCTTCACCCTGCGCATATTCAGAGTCAAGTCTGACAATCTGATTGGCGGACGTTCTAGTCCCCAGAGGCCGCGCTCCTTTTGGTCAGCACCAAGAATCGCGACCTCTGGGAAGCTCAAATTTTCGGAGCATGCTCAGAGAATTCGTTTCTTATTCTTAGCCAATCAGATTGCTGGACTTGACTATAATCATGCGCAAAGTGACGGAAAGTCCGTAAATTATGGACTTCCGGTGTTGGACCTTCTCAGAGCTGATAGAGCTGAGCAAAAGGAGCGCGGCCTCTAGGTACGAGAATGGTTGGTCAGTTTCCAGAATGATTCATTTATTTTTAATAGTTGCCAAGCGGCAAGCGCTCACGTGAGCACGCACGTGTGCATCTTCTGATTGGCTAACGTATGTAAGAAAACATACCGAAAAACTCTTCACCCAATCATTGTTCATTTTCAGTTGCCTAGTTCCCGTTCACCTTTCTCCCAGGCCTTGACGGTGAACTGATGACGGTGCATATCGATCCGAGCTAGACGATCGCCCTGGACCACGTGACCTGATACGATTGACCGCGCGAAATATTGCGTCCCAGGAACTGGGCAACATTTTCCGTACATAGCAGCAAGCAAGCGCAAATTGGAAGATTTGTCCGAACGACTGTGTGATCCTCCGGTTTTTTCGACTCTTGTTTCACACACTGAAACGGGAGAACAAAAAGCCGGATGCTCTCAAAGGCTTGGCTATAGGGCTAGGGTTATGACGTGGAAGTTAGGGATCGCTGGCCATCGAGGAGTGATTTTTGTATCGGTCGTGCGAATTTTCTAGATCTAGTCCTCTATTTTCCCCCATTTTAAGAGATTTGAAGCCACGGTAATGTTGGAACGAGCTTGAAGCCTCAATTTATGACAAGTCAACCTTTCTGAGCGAAACATATTTTTTTAAAAGAAAAGCCTGATGTAAACTGACAACACAATTAATAAACTAGATCCAAATGGCGCCACGAAAAAGATTAAACCTATTGACAGTGTAACCGTGCATTCCAGTTTCAAAAATTTGGCATCGCTGATTGAAAACCCGTGGGAGTAAAACTACAGCCATCTAAACATGTCTCTAAATATTGATTTTCAGAAGTATGTTGCGTGATTTCGGAAGTGCTGCGCTTTAGCAGTCTTGGCTAAAGGCCACATATTTAAAGGGTGCCGTGACCAAATTTTGTTAGTATTGGCCTCAGGAAACTTGGCGTCAGTGAGTCTTCGAATGTTAACATAACCTGGATCGTGTCTCTTAGCGTGTTCGGTTTTGATTTAAAATCTCTTCTGATTTCTAATGATACTCGTGAAAGAAAGGTAATCCGCTTAATTCTGCGGTCAACTTTGTACTTTGTACAGCACGTAGGTGTGACTTTTAAACTAGCGAACGGATTTTTTTAAAAAAAATTCGTTATTTCACAATGTAAAATTTTTTAGTTCCACTACAAATGGGCCAGCACAAACTTCAATAGATAGCGACCGTTTTTCTGCTACAAACGAGTTGTTACATAAATAGTATCAGCATAGCCAACTGCTGTGACAAGACCTTGAAAATATAACTTTCATCGTTTACAACATTGACCCCAAAACTGAAGATAAACTAATAAGACATGCAAGCCGCTCGTAGAAAATGAGCTCAGATGAGCTCATTGGATGGCAGAACATAATCGAGTTAACAAAAATGTGTAGAACTTACTAGATTCTGAAACAACTCCTCCTCGGGAAAAGCCCCGGCTTTACGTGGCACCCGACCAAAGCACGACCGAGCTGGACTGATGGAAAGGTAAAATTCAACTCGGTCGCGTATTTTGATCTTTTGCTCGTGGCTCACGGGAGTACCAAAGTCCACTCTCATTAACTTTCAAAAAAACAACCTAATTATATTTTTAAAAAAAACTCCGAAAGTCGAGCAACACACCTGAGAATTGCACTCCAAGGCTGGAAAAATTCTTAGGTTTACTGACTCACCTTCGATAAAAGCCGTCGTCTGGAGCACGCATATGAACTCATTTTTATGTCCGTTCTGTCATATGGCGAAGTTAGAGCATCACAGTAAGTCAAACAAGACATAATGGGACGCAAACTAAGGAATTCAGTCTTCGTCTTATGAATAAAAAATGTACGTTGTGTTGTAGTCCATGAGAATTGAATCACAGTCGCTGAAACTGGACAAGATCTAGTAGCTCGTTGTAGACGCAGTTGGGCTTTCAAATATTAAGCCAGCAATTTTGCAGTCGTCTTTAACCTCTCCCTGGGACGAAACCAAAAGCGGAATTACCAAAACTTGCTTAAATGGCATCAGTTTGGGGCACAAATTAAAGCTGACCCATCTCGTACACGACTGTCTGAGTTTAAATTAATTCCATGTGAGTATAATGACTGATATTCCTCATATTAAGCATCTACGAATATATGAACCCATTGATGGTAAGAGATATTTTGCGTTAAGTGTTCTATTTTGAGAAAGACACGCAATGTTAACAAAGAGAACAGAAATTCATGCACACTTCTAGTGTTGTACACCAGGAAAAACAGCAGTTGTAATATATGCTGTTACCAGATTTAACAAAAGTTTGATTGTTTCCTATTCTCGTAATATAGAATGACTTTATACTTCCGTTTAGGGACAAAAATAGACTGAAACAAAAAGGGAAAAAAGTTAACCTTCTAACCCGACATGGAAATAGCATTTGCAAAATCTAAATAGTAGATGGTCTGCTGAGAGGCATAACATCGTTTTCAAACTGAAATGAAAAATGTTTTTTTGAATTAAAAAGAAAAATCAACAAAGGCACTCAACCTATGGCCGAAGCGTGACGAAATACGCGTAAAAAAGAACATCGGTCCATGAAACATTTTTGTGTGGCAGAGGAAGTACGTTTCATAGCTGAGGAAGTGTAGTTCAGGTAAAGCACTGAATTTAGCCACGAAATAAACGCATATTGAAGCAAAGTAGCCAGTTGAAAACGAGAGACATTATAAACAAGACTATTCCGGAGATCCTTTCAAAATTGAGACTATTTCGTGACAAAATGATAAATATCACTGAGATGGCGTTACTCCTCCATGACGTCATACCTAAATCTTGTTTGGTTTTTTTTGCAAAACATTTATATTCAAGGAATCTAAACAAAGATGTGATTCATCACGGTCGACTAATACTCTCAGAAATAAATTTTGATTTGAGTCACTTTTAAAACGTTGACTTCCTATTTAGTCTTAAACCTATTAGAAAACCTCTAATGTTAGTGTAACTGAATTTTTGTTAGCGATATTGCGATCAACAGCCGGGATCGACATATTTGTATGGAGTCCTTGTATCAACGAATCATAAATCTAGTTACTCTAATGAAAGCAATGGTGTTATCTTTTTCGTATTCAATGGAGAATTATCCACAATATTTTTGAGCTTACCATTAGTCATCGAGCGTCTTCCTGAGTGGTGTCGAGCAAACCGGGATCAGATCAGATCAGAGTCGAATTGTCGGTGAAATTCGATCAGCAGCGGGAAAGGACACAGAATGAACAGAATATTTCCTGTAATTTCATCAACATTTCCTAAAGTGCGTGGGTACATATATATTGTTTTATAAGTGCTACTGACGTTGAATTGACGTCATTGTTTATGTAAATCAAATGAAAGCATGAACGATCTTTTTTTTTTCCTTGCTAAGAACTTTAAGATAAAAATGAGAGTCATTTCGTTAAAACGTTTTCTCGTTACAATTTCAGACCAGTTCAAGAAAAGCTGACTGTGACACTTTTTTGGATATCACAGGAACTCTTAAAGAAGACATGGCAACTCGCCCACTCGTACTAAGTATAGCTAGCAATTCAAATAGCAGAAGTTTTCCGTCTCGTAGGTAACATATTGAATTTAAAACTTTAATATCTGTACTCCCAATTCCAAAATTAGAACAAGAATGAAATAAAGTAAAATCTTTCCAACTCTCCCTTTTCGAATTAATTTTGTTTTCAGTTTCGTACTTGCAACTGAACAACTGATAAATGGAAAATTCCATAATAAGTTAGACTTTTGATTTGAACTGATTTAAACGTTGCAGGACGAAAATTTTCTTTAAAGTATTTTCCATTTTTAAAGGGATATCCTGGAAGTCCTTAAGGGTTCCTCTATTGAGTGAACAGCCATGCAGTATATGAATTGATATAAACAACTAATGACATATATCTGGCCTCCGTACGTGACTGGCCAAGGCTTCACAGGAATTAGTAAACATGTTTTACAAATTGGTCGGTTTACATGTTTCATGTTCCGGTGACTCTGGCCACAAGCCTCACAATTTGTGAGACCTCGCTCGCCTTTCTGTGTTGAGTTTTACGTTGGTGCGAAAAAATGTTTTTGGTAGGGGGGCACGGAGGAAATAAAGATGACACTTTTCTACAAATGAGTTTAATGATTTTCGGATAACTAACCGTACCAAATGGAAAAAACTGTTATTGCATGACACCGGACTTTTTGCGCATGGGGGGGGGGGGGGGGAGGGGGCGGGTTGGGGGCAAAAAATTTTTTTGGGTTTTAGCATTGGATCATTAATCGCTGTCGTTTTTCCAGGATGATTCGTGTGTTCTTGATCTAGTTTGAGGGTTTAACTTTATGATTTTTTTAGTTGGACAGCTTCAAGGTTTTTCTCCTTAGGGGGAGTGCGGGGCGGCATTAAACCATAATATAATTAACTATAATTTTGCTCTTGTGAGTTGTAACGTGAAACATTCCTTATTCCCTCTACTAAGTCTCTATTAAGTTCGTCGAGATCGTAAGCTAAGTGGTATATTAACCCGGCGCGTGGGAAATATTCGATAAATTTGCCCCACCCCCAAGCCAGGGAAAAGGTCCTGGGAACGAGGTTGATTGAACTTCAGGCCGCTTTTGCGCTCCGCGTTCCCATCGGATCGCACGCTCGATAAATTGACATGGACTGACTAAACGTTCCTAAGTGAAACGAGAATCAGTTTTTCTCATGTAATACGGCTTGTACGACGACTTTCAAGACTGATAGAAGATGAAGACATTTTTCTAAAACTCGGAGAGTTCCTGACACCAATACACGCCTGCATGTTTTTTTTGGGGGGTCAGTTGTGAAGGACTTAGCAAGAGCCCCCCTCCCCCCCGTAAGGACTTCCGTTGTGTGTGTGTGGGTGTGGGTGTGTGTGTGTGTGTTTTGTTTTTTTTACCGGCAAATCCCTATTCTGCCGGATTTTAACTTCTCTCATAGATCTCTAGGAGTTTATCATAGGAACTCAGAATTGAGCTGAGAATCGGACTGATCAGCGATATTAGGAAAAAATTGATTTAGTCAATGACCAGGTGCCCTTGTCACGGTTTTATTTTAAACCAACTGAGAATCGTTCTCAATCGTTCTCAAAGACTTTAAAGATACTCTGCCGTTTGCTTCTAAAAGGATCGAGTTGTCACGATATTTCTAGTCATTATTGTGATCACGTACAAGATTACATTTAAATTGAAGAAAACCGGAAAATGGTAGTTTACTAAGATAGAGAAACACCAAAGAGTAATATTAAACCATCAAGGAACAAGAATGTTTAAGGATGGAAAAAGGTAAACACGTACCAAGATGCACAAACCTGTGACGTAGCACCTTAAATCAGCTCGTATTTAGCCCACCTTTCTTGCGCTCAGCGCTCAATCTCGTCGATGCCTTCGCGCTCTTGTATCGCAATTCGCGCTCTGCCCCACTAAACTAATGACTTACCACAAGTAGACCGTCATGGGAGTATTATTGAAATGACAATTTTTAGAAAGTCTACCTAAACCACTACCCTGATGGCTAATTCTGTCTTCCCTTTTTCTTCACAGTTCTCAGCGTTATCAGTGTAGTGTGGTGCCCTGGAGGTTCCACCACTTCAACAAGCGTGGAAGGAAATAAGTTAGGTATTGACGTAAATATCAGAGCAAAGAGGGTAGTTAAAAAGAGCCGGACAAATTATAAGTAAGGAATAAAATAAGCGCTCAAATAATACAAACCAGGTGTGCAAACCAGGACACTGCCCACACACCACTTCAACTTAATTATTTTTCGCTACGAATTATCTATCTTCAAGAGCGCGAGCGATATTTTTATCTCTCTCCAGCGCCTCCACCCGTACCCCTTTGTGTTTGGGCTCGTCATATCCCACTCGCCAGGTAAATATATCACTAAGTTCCTGAAGCAATTTACTGCGACGATCATACTTCACTTACATCTACAACCGCAGTTCAAATATGAATTATTTCATATACCCTTTACATTATACCATGATTCCTTGCAGGTGTAGGCTCGATTTCCGCCTCTTTCCCGCGGGCTCCTTTTCCGAACAACGGCTGGAAATGTAAATGCGTGTTTTTGAGAAAATTTGGCTATTAGTTAGCACTTAGCATAGCATTTAGATGTACCATCAATATCCATTCAGTAAGGATGGATTTAGGGTCTCTCGAACGTTTGGTCGTTTACTATGCTGCGCACGCTGGAAAAAAAATTGGAAACAGTGTTCAAGTTACTCTGAAAACTCATCAAATGTTTTCCTTCCACACTACGCTGAAGAAATTTCAGTGAAAACACAAAAATCACTGGCCCTTGAATTCATGCGTATAGAAAATCGTGTCACACGCGGGAGTTATTGTCACATAATGGTTTTTAAAAACCTCTGTTTTCCGTCCTCACTAAAGACCTGCTTAAACTAGGAAACATTGTTGCAGAAACATTGTTTGTTGTTATGTTTCCCGGGGTGGCTAAATTAGCGGGAAACAAAGAAAATGTTTTGCTGCCCCGGTGGCTAAACGAGGACACATTGTTTCGCAACACAAAGGATCACTCATGCGCATTACAATAACCGACTTTCAAAGAAGTTTGGGGAGACTTCTTTTCTTGTTACATCCCGCAACAGTCATACAAAGCAACGAGAAACTCTCTCTCTCCTAGTCCTTCCAATTCCTTTCCTTCTTTCCCTTTTCTTCTACTTGGACTTCCATTGCTGTTTGCTTACGTTGCATTGCTGAGAAACATTTTTAATGAGCAGCACTGGAAGCTGGTCAACATTATTTTCATGGTGGCTGATCTGGGAAACATATGTTTCGAATTCAACATTTGTGTCCTGGAAACAAAAGTGTTTTTGACTTCAGGCAAAAACATTTTTTGTTTCCGGGAAGCAAAATTTGTTTCCGCAACATGTTTCCCGCGCGGCTAAACTGGGGAACATTTACCGTACCTCCCCAACAAGTTTCCGCAACAATGTTTCCTAGTTTAGCCAGGCCTTAAAACACAGAGCCGGCGTTTTCAAATTCCTCCGGTTTTGAAGAGCGTTTTCGAAAAGCTCCGTTTTCGTGACGGATGAGTGTGGACGGTACGTTGAATCTAACCGTAAAAAAGCTGCGTTTTCAAATTTCTCTAAGCTGTAACGATGACAATTTTCCGTTTCTCGTTTTAGTACAACAAACAACTTGATCAATTTTAGGATTCACCAGAAATGATTTGATTTAGCAGTTCAGCGCGCCCTTAATTCTTTCGATGAGTGCACCTTTCCTGTAGTTCCTTCCTATTACAACTACTCGCCTCAGCTTAGAGAGGTGATGTTCACATGTTTCGTCAACTCATTTAAACTAATCCAGAGAGGCCGTCAGGTCCGTCAGGTTGGAAGTATAGGAAAATGAGCTTATGCAGGACGAATGATAGCGAGTTTTCGGCAAGCATTAGCCTTTGATAATGAGATAATTAATGCCTATTTCCATTCTTACTTTAAAAATAATCTTGAATAAGACGGACTAACAAATTTGCTTTGAGACATAGGTGTACAAATTCGTGTCACACAACAAAGAAAGCATGCAACTAGCAGATAGTGTGGTGGATCCACTACTTTGGATAAAAATCTTTATGTACAAATATATCACGCCAGTTAGACAGGGGAGTCCACAACTTTGGACACATTAAATCCCCGTACACAAATATATCAAGCCAGTTAGGCTAGGATGTCCACAACTTTGGACATAAATTCCCGTACACAAATACATCAGGCCAGTTAGGCTGGGATCCCCGTACACAAATATATCAGGCCAGTTAGGCTGGGGTGTCCACAACTTTGGACGAAAATCCCCGTACAAAACAAATCTGGCCAGTTAGGCTGGGGTATCAACAACTCAAGACAAAAATCCCCATACAAAGCATATCAGGCCAGTTAGGCTGGGGTGTCGACAATGATGGACATAAATCCCCATACAAAACATAACACGCCAGTTAGGCTGGGGTGTCGACAATGATGGACATAAATCCCCATACAAAACATAATACGCCAGTTAGGCTGGGATGTCCACAACATTGGACGAAAATCCCATACAAAAACAAAACACGCCAGTTAAGCTTGGGTGTCATCTACTATGGACCAAAGAAACCCATATACAAACATGATATCATGCTAGTTAGGTTAGGGTGCCCACTACGTTGGGCAAAAACCCTATAAACAGAGAAATTATGTCAGACAAGCTGAGTCGTTCACTAAGCCAAAAATATCGTACAAGTAAAGAACAGTAATTTAAAAGAGACAATAATAATACAGGAGCTGAGCAACCGCTTACAACAGACGTGCGATCAGAACGGAGGCCAGAAAAAACCTGCCATTAAAAACCCCTTGGGAAAAAAAAGCAGGAAATCTGGGTAGGAACCATGGCTCATGCTCCGGCGGTTGGTAGCCTTTCCTATGGAGGCTTTACAAAGGTAAAACAGTCGATAGTGCAATAAAACAAAATACCTCATAACTAGAATGAAAAAATTAAACGGAGCTCTGAACAGGGTTGGTTCAGAGGCCTAGATGACTATCACGTGCTATACTTCTCCTTATATACGCTTTTCTCTCTCTACCCATGATGCACCGGCCTGGAACCCAGGCCGCGTTAATTCCCGTGCCGACAAAATAGTTATTTCGGTCTTCTTCGCAAGCTCATTCGTCAGAAATAACTTTTTGTTTTGCCTATTTTCTTCCCGGAACGTTGAATTGTTTTCGCTGAAAATTAGTAAAACATGGTGATCAAAAATTTTAGACCGGTCAGTTAACGGTGCGACTTGCTCTCGAGGTAATTCAGAATTTAGAGCATTATATTTCCTCTTAGGAGAAAGATAAATCACGTGAAGTGGGCGTGGTCGGAAGGCAAACTGTTATTAACCGGATTAACTTGGGTCAGTTACATGTTGTCGGAATTCAAGATTCATTTATCAGCAACTTTAATTTGGCCATTTATCAGGCTTGTCAGGTAGATAAGCCGATATTAACGGCCAACTAGTGAGAGACGTAACTAATCTTTTGATCAATCGTCTCCTGTCAGTTCCCCTACTCACCTGTTGAAAATTGCATCCCCAGGGAGCTCCCATATAATAACGACGATTATTATATATCTAAGTAAGCACGCGCGCTGTTATTGGTCAATTAAGGGGGCCGTACTCTCCTGCACGGCCCGCTAAAATTTGTTGCAAAACTGTTGCGTGATTTATCACCTAATAATACACATGAAAAAATGAAAAAATTTCTCGATTCTGATTGGCTGAGAGCAGTGCAGTTCAAGTGTAACACCAGTGCAAAAAGTGTAACACCGGTGCAAAAAGTGTAACACCAGTGCAAATTACACATCGTAATTCTGAATTATAGAAAGACAATGAGAAATGTTGTAGGCCAATGACCTCAGGTAAAGTGATGACAAAAATTTTGTATAGAAACTCTGAGAAACGTTTTCTCGAATGCGAAAAAAATGACTTCAAGAAACATCTTCCGGCACTTTTCCGCGCGAATTTTTTCACATTTGTATTATTAATAAGTAATCATACGGTTTTTCTCGTTCAGTTTGAAATTAATTTGCACTTGTGAGTTTTTCAAAAAGTTGAAATTGCACTCGCCGAAGCGGCTCGTGCAATTTCAGCTTTTTGAAAAACTCACTCGTGCAAATTAATTCCAAATTGAACTCGAAACCGTATGATTACCTATACAAATAGCAAGCAAAAGTTTAAAACGTGGCGTACTAACGACTTAAAAACGATTTCAAATTGACTCGTTTTGCTTTCGACCTGCTTCAGAAAATTGAAGCCGTTCCTCGTGAATGGAAATCGTCCCCGAACCTGTCAGACACAATAAAGATACAATAAATATGTTACTAACCTCGTCTTCTCGGTCCGTACTGTAAGTTACGGATCCTCGTTTTTCCCCTACGATTTATGGTCCGCGCGCTTCGCTCTTGGGCCATAAATCGAAGGGGGGAAAA
>CM042750.1:32117567-32155067 GCA_022496165.2 Catalaphyllia jardinei | reverse complement strand
ATCCTGTAACAAGCAAACCTGGATTAGCCTAATTACCACCATACAGTAAAAATAATTCATTCTAACTAGCTTTATTTCTTCAGATCCAGTCTCAAAATATCAATCTTTCCTACTCTGGTGATGCTAGTTTCAGGGCTTTCATTAAGCACCAATGGCCGACAAAACTCGTTGCCTACTTCGTCCATAAAAGTCTGCTCTTTTCACCCAAAAATTAAAGTAATATAAGAGAAATGCATTTAAAACTGGTTGATACAGTCGGTTACTCTACTCAAACCAGCTGCCTACTTCAAATGTTATTGAAAGCCCTGTAGTTTGGTAAATGGCTTTCTGTGTCTAGTTTAAATGTTACATTCCTTCAAATTCTAATGAGCATAGCATAAATTGTCATATTTAATAGCTTACCTGGCAAGCTTACTGAGTCCTACAACTCTCTTGTTGGGTAAATAACCAATATGAACCTACAATGAAAAATAAAATAAATTTGGAACATAATAATAATAATAATAATAATAATAATAATAATAATAATAATGATGATGATGATGATGACAATGATAAATTAAACTAAAATTTCACAAAATGAAAATAAAAGAAAAGCAATGCAATTAAATTATATTATCAGATAAAATTGTGCTTGATAATCAGAGGCTATGGCCCAAGTCGCACTAGAGGACAATTTCAGATTTGTTCTGGACAAATCCGACTTGAAATCGGCCAGTGACAAAAAATTTGTCCGGAAAGCTACAGTTGCATTGAGAGCAAATCTGTGAACAAAACATCACGCCATGCTTTGCGAATATGTACAGCGCAAATAAGTTGGGGTTGATCCCGGCATTGAACTGTCTTCGCTGAATGGAAGGGACCCCGGCAACGAATCTCAGAAGTTGTGGTTGATGGAGATGGGCTGCGATTTCCTTGATCATTAAGCATGTATTAAAAGGGCTAGGCAGACTGGGATAGATCCATCCTGGTGGATATTGTGGAAATTTTTGCGTTGCGTATGGAAAGTATTGGTCGCCTGTGCCGGGATTCACGTTTTTGCAAAATGAGAAAATGATTAATTTTACTGTGTCGTCTATTGCATGTACACTGGTACATGCCACCTGTCAAATCATCAAAACGAAACAAAACACCCTTGCTATTGTTTTCTAAGATTTGTCTAAGTTTGGCCTGCTCCAGGGGTTGTCGACAGCATCTCTGAAGTTTGTCCGTCTGCAACCGAATTTTGTCCTTTGGTGAACAAACCAGTCGCACTTGGTTTTTTATTGCGATGACAGTTTTTTGACATAAGTAAACACTTTTGTCCTCTAGTGCGACTTGGCCCTAAGATCAGTCTGGAACAATAAATATGACTTAAGCATTCCACAAGTATTTTGTCACTGTTCTAGTGATAGCACTACACTGTAGCTGCAGTTGTGCGTTTGAGCAGAATTAAAACTAGAAACGCTTTAGAATCTAGCAACACCAGAGTAATGACACTCAGTAAACAATCACCACTGAATAGCTTGCAGCATGGTAGATTAGCTGGGACAGATTTAAAGAAAATGTCTCACATAGTTACATACCTTTCCCATAAATGGAACTAGATGATGTTCACACAAAGAGAACATATCAATATCCTTTACTATGACCAGCTCATCATGATTTTCATCAAAAACAGCGTCGTTAAGGATATCTAATGATAACAATGCAAAAGCTCAAGTTAAAAAAGTGATATCTTGGCTGTGAGCACTGTCAAGTGAGAGTAGAAAAATACTTGAGCAGAAAAAATGGAACCTTAAACTACATGTAAATTTATATATACAGTCATGAACATCTTTTCATGTCATGTCCTCCATCTTTCAGTACATGTATCTGTAGACTCTGAAAAGTCATTTTTAGTGCAGAGTGCACTATTGGGATGGTTTGGGAGTTGACGCTGCTAAAGCACTATGGCAATAAGGCACTAAGGCAAGAAGTTAACAGAAGTTAACAACATTATTTCATTTTTCTCCAATAGGAAAAAAAGGGGGCATATCTTCTGTTGTAAGTTTTTAAAAAAACAAGGGTATCATGCTACAAACTTTGCGAACAAAACAAAAGTATCAAGTTACAAATGTTGGCGTTGAAAAAAAAGAATTTTTTCACATAACCTAGTTCAAAGTAAACACCACAGTAAAATTTAAAACTGTTTTGACAAACAGTAATATTGTAAGTTATTTTTGAGCCTTGAACTAATAACAAGTTACATACAGGCAGCAGATGACTCAAAACATACTGACAGTCCTGCATAACACTCTGCACTCTCTGAAATTATCTCACTAGTTTCATTACAGAGTGAAAAAAGCTAGAGGTCAGGCTCACGTTGTTCAAAAATCACCATCCAGGATATAGCATGGTTTGTTTTGCTACCACTTATCCACTGAATAGTGACTTATCCTGTGGATAGCATTATTCAGCCTTTGAACAACTGGGGCCAGATGCAGGTTAGCAGCGGTTAGCCTGCGTGCAGCGTGCTACAGGTTAAATATATATTGTCTGTCAAATATCTCAGTATTCCATCAGGTACAACTAAGCTTAGTGACTATGTAAATAGGGTCACACTCTATTAGCTGCGCTTTAATTAATGATTATCATTTAAGCTTTATTATTATACATCAGACTCGCTATGAAAAACCTGATTGGTCGAGAGCGTTCAATCAATTCACAATAGCTTCTGAACTTGACATGATAAATGCAATATCTGCTGCAGATTTTGCATTTATCATGTCAAGTTCAACGTCTGCCTGGTTACCACTCCTTGGAGTGTTCTTAAGTACACTAGGCAGAAGTTTCTTAGCTGACATTGCCTGATAGTTATTAGATTAATTTTAAAACAATCGTCATGCATAAAAACACATGAATACAGTATGTGGAAACCTCATTCTGCCTGTTAAATCTGTACATGTTTTATAGAGATTTCTTTCATTATAATATTATGGTTTGAAGGGATAATAATTAAACATCCTACTTGGACCAAACTTAGTTGTTGAATGTTAAAGTTACCCTGATACGTACTTGTTTCCTTTACAGTCAGTGTTGTAAATTGAGCACAAGTCTTCTACATTATTGTCACTTTGTTTGAGACTTCTATGTCCCTGTTTGACAACTGTGTCACTAGTTTTTACAATTTATCCTATCTGGGCTTCACTATGGATAAACAAACATCTACTGGTCAGATCTATTAAGCAAATCTGAAAACTGAAACAATTTTACTGCTTGGAAAGAGACTTCTATTGAAGCCATGCTCAAAAAATGAAAATTATGATGGTTCACAAAATTCCTTTCAATGCTGCACAGAATTAAATTTAGCATTTAGTAAAAAGTATATTGTGTAAATACCATTATGAAAACCAGGTGTTAAAATTCAGTTAACTGACTGTAAATTACTTTCTAATTGTCTTACAAATTACGGCCAAGCATGTTATTATTGGCAATAAATTATCTGGGTCCCAAAATGTGGTCCTTAGAACCCTGAGAATTTTGCTTTAGAGTCAAGAGCCAGATCAATTTACTTCTTTTAGCCCTGATCCTGGTGGACATGGAGTCAGGAACTCTTAATAAGATTTCTGAAAAGCATGGAGCCCAGCATTATGAAAATGATCATTCAAGTACCCAGATCTTGGAGGCACAGGTACTCCCTTATAGGGGCTATATAAATAGGTGTGGTCCAAACGGTAGGGTTTTTACCCGTTTTGGTCATAAATAGGGTATCGATTTTAGCTGCTCTTTGGCCATTTTGGTCATAAATAGGGAGACAACTTAATTTGTCATATACTTTGCAACCAATATACGTACTCATCTGTCACACTACTGTCTGGTTGGTCAGCATCTTCTAGATCTATGAATGTTGTGCCGCGTAGCACTATGAACACAAATGATGGAACAGAGAATTAACTCTGAAGTGTAAATTTAAGTGCTAATTTAACCCATGAATAACCCACTGGGCGCTAGCCCTAGTAACGGGAATCAGGGAACCACATGAGATAAAAAAGAAATCTTTTGACCTCGGTGGGAATCGAACCCACAACCTCCGGATTAGATCTACCGATACTCTGCCGACTGAGCTACGAGGTCGGACAGAGAAAGTCGGGGTCGATTTAGGAAGCGAATCGCAGCGAAGAGAAAGTAAAGGGTACATATGAATGTTGTGCCGCATAGCACTATGAACACAAATGATGGAACAGAAAATTAACTCTAAAGTGTAAATTTAAGTGCTAATTTAACCCATGAATAACCCACTGGGCGTTAGTCCTAGTAAAGAAAATCAGGGAACCACACGAGGTAAAGAAGCTACGAGGTCGGACAGAGAAAGTCGGGGTCGATTGGGTGGCGAATCGACCTAGCTCTTTCACGGACTGTTGTTTCTCACAAAGATATATGTAATGGAACCTATGTTTATCCTCGACAGTGTTTATAGCACAAAGGCTAGTGGGGCTCGAGCAAGCAACTGAAGCAAATTTAATTGAAACTGAACTTAGAGATCGCGCAACCCGCTGTTCATTCCAGAAGCAAGGCAGAGATGAGCCGAGGGCCCGTGGCCAAAATCTTCTCAGAGGTCACAAAAAAATTACTCACCTTCGATGGTCTCTTCATATCCTTTAGTAAAAAAGAGCATTGCTTTTGCAGCGCGAGAAGGCGTTTTCAAAAGACCTTGGCGACCGATGTCTTCTCCAATGTTCGCTAAAACCATTCCAAAGGCAGCCTCGAGTTGGTTTTGTCGTTCCTCCACAGAATCTGCGTCGCTGGGTCGTGGTTTCAGCTCGGGTACATCATCCATGTTGATTGATGAAAGCCGATGGGGTCGGGTCGTACTTTTACAACTCGCTTGAGTAATTAAACTGTCCATTGTATCATTATAATACAATTTAGAAGGCAATATATGTTGATCATTAAGTATTCCCTTGTGCCAGACAGTTGATGCAGAACGGGGTGAGAACGGGGAGGGAAGTTAAACGGGAAGTAAAAACATTAGCCAGGCGTTCTAATATTCCGCGTTCGTGCCCAGTCCTCGTAGCCTCGTAATCGCGCGCGGGAAAAAGGAAATTTTACTGCTTTTCTCTG
The DNA here is from genome assembly GCA_022496165.2 of Catalaphyllia jardinei. NCBI lineage: Eukaryota > Metazoa > Cnidaria > Anthozoa > Scleractinia > Caryophylliidae > Catalaphyllia > Catalaphyllia jardinei. The sequence goes on along the minus strand of CM042750.1, from coordinate 32,149,985 downwards.
TTGCAGGGTTATTTTACTTTTCGAGGTTTTCTTTTTTGAACTTCTCTTGCAATGGGAGGCACCGATTGCTGCTAGCATGACGGATAAAACAGAGGAAGGCAGTAGTGTCCTCCCTGTTCGCTTCTGGGGTCTTAATCCGTTGTTTTGGTCGCACATGAAAATGTTTGTCAAAGAGGTGCAAAGTTTAGAGGAGTACTCTGATTACAAAGGTATATAGTGTCAGATAGTGTTCTAAGTATGAACCAATAACATTTTCTTCAAATTGATACCAGATCATCATGTTTTTATGCTTCGATGTTAATTCATAACTAAAGGTCGGCACACATGCACGAGGGGACTGGTTCCTGCAACAAGTCGCGGGGACAAGTCCCCTTGTGTGAATTTGAATTGGCTATTTTTTGCTTCATAATCTAGTTGCAGGGACTAGTCACAGGGACTACTCCCCTCATGTGTGCCGACCTTTAAGAACGTTTACAAACCCTATATTTCCAAGCGCTATGCAAGAAAGTTTGGCCCGAAGACACATTTTATCCAGACACTCTTTACAATAATTTAATGCATCCGGATATAAGCAAACCACTGAATCTATAAGCAAGAGAGCCTCTCAGCATACAGGCAGGGGAACCTTGTTTTCTTAACAGTGAAATGCCCCCCAAAATTCATACTTTCCAAAGTATAAATAAATCAACCGAATGACGTCCTCGCGTACCTTACTTCCATTCTTTCCACCGCTGCAGCCAATTGCAGCTTGTATTATTAGCTGAACTCGCAGGCAGAGCTAGGGATGCACAGAAAGTGGCACAGTATGTTTTTCTGCTCTAAGTATTCATATTCCTAGGGAATAATTTAATTAGCCCTAGACCTCCATGCTGTACCTGACTAGCTGATCACTGACATTCATTTGTAACATGACCGTTTTGTTTTTTGTGCGCTTGATCATTTCAGTTGTATCTTTACCCTCCCTCCCCCCCCCCCCCCTCGTAGGAGCTTTCCTCAAGCTCTCATGGGCCTCTTGTCTTTTCATTCAAGAAGCCCAAACTGATTCAATTTTTTTTCACTGGCTTGGTTTGTTCACTGTGGATGTGAGACAGGTGTGGCTAGGGATAATTATTATGTTTCATGCAGGACATGGTTGGCATAAGCATAAAGTGCTTGCTGATTGGCTGAAAGTCTTTTGCTTATGTTTATGCTTATGCTTGACTGCCAACATATCCCTAGTGGACACAACAGTAACATTAGTGTAAGCATAAGAATGCAAGGTTTTGATAAATTGTTAGGTTTAAATGTTTATTTCTGGTAGTTCCCACTGGTGCATAGTGAGAACCAGGCATTCTTTATGATCAACGAATGTGACCAGCAGAGTTGGAGTACACATGTCCAATACTCTCAACCAGATTCCAGTGGACAAAACCTAGAGTCCATTGGAGTCTAGTCAAAAAATTAAATCGGAAGTATAGTTGAGTCCATCTGAGTTAACAGAAGTCTATTTATAAGATGAAACGGGAAGGGTAAACAATACTTTTAGATTCTTTGAGAGGAGAAGGGTTGGAAAGTTGTCTGATGGAGTCCATTGGATCCATTGGAAACACTTTGATTCCGATGGAATCTGCAGAAGTCTATTCATGCCACAAGTCAAAACAAGTATATTGCACGTGTCATAACTCATTCTTTAAGTCCTAAGTCGAGACTTGCACGCTAAGTCTAGTCGTGCCATGAGTCAAAACAAACATACTGCACTTGTCATAACATAATTCTGTAACATAACTTCTTTTTAAGTCCAATTTCGAAACTGCTGCCAGTATCGTTCATCTCTCCATTGGAATCTGTTTGTCTCCAATGAATCCGATAGATTCCATCGGAATGACTTACTGGGGCGCCCCCCCCCCCAATCCAACATGGGTGAACTTTTTCAAAGTATCTTAATAATAGAACATGGACGTTTCCATTGGAATCTGTTTATGTTCAATGGATCCGATGGATACCATCCAAGTGACTTTCTACCCTGTTATCCAACATGGGTGAACTTTTTGGAAGTCTCCCACGAATAGAACATGAACTTTTCCATCGGAATCTGTTCTTGTCCAATGGATCACCTCCATAAGTAGGCTGTTACACATCTACACTTTAGAATTTCCGATCGAGGGCAAGGGGATACGACTGGAATGTGGTTGACAGTATTGGACAACCCTCAGTGAGAGGGATAAAACCATGGGTATCTTCCAAAGGATGAGGGCTTCTCTATATAGATTAAGGCTAATGACATAAGCTTACTACTTTTTGTTTCATTCAGGAGTGTATTGTTATTCAAAGAATCATCCTGTTGTGAGAGTAGAAATTCTTGGATACATAGTCAGCGTAGATGCAAGGGAGAAACTCACATCTTATGGAGGTGACATTCTTTTTGGTAATTTATTGTTTAAAGGATGTTATGCTTTTGAGCAGAGACTAAGTTTTCTTTCTTCTTCAATACAGTAGTGGTATGCTAGTAGTAACCATGAAAGCTAAGTGTTGACCCTTGCACACCTCGACCCTTGACAGGAGCATATTTAGAAAATTCAGAAAGAGGGAGTGGTACAACGTTTAGTATCAACCTTGGCGCATGGCCTATATGCACAACACATTCACTTTTATTTTCGAATTCATTTCATTATAAGTTGTAACTTGATGTTGTTTATCATTTTAATTTTTTCAGTTGATGATGGGAGTGGTACCATTGCCTGCTGCTGTTGGCACTCCTCAGATCCAAATGAGGACAGAAGGGAATCATACAACCTTGGTCAGCTAGTGACAGTGCAAGGCAAGATATCTGTTTTCAGAGAGCAAAGGCAACTGACAGTTGATCAGATATGTATCCAAGCACATGAGCTGATCAGAATAATTTATTAAATGTGTAGAAAGGCTAACATGACTGGTAGCGGGACTATGATTAAAGGCTAAAGTAAAACACAAAGCGGTGTTGGTCCTACAAGGGGTTGACAAATCTGACAAACACATTACTGTCAGGACCATAGCCAGAAACCAGTTATGACTGAGGCAGTGATCTGTTCATTTATTTGTTTATTTACTAGGAGTGCTTTACTTCTCCTTTTCCAAAACAAAGAAAAGAAAAAAAATAAGGAAAGAAAGAAATGACGGAGGCAGATAATCCTCAGTTTGCCTGTTACTTACGGCTGTCACTGTTTTTGGAGCTGGCAAATTATTGCTAGGGATTAAGTATGCAGTTCCAGAAAATATCATTCCATACTCCCCCCTCCTACTGAAGGGTTTGGAATTTCCTGGGGGGGTGGGGGTTCTCCAAGACCATGAAGCATTTAAAGAAATGTATCCAGCTTGATTGGAATTTCCAGAGGGGTGGGGGTCCTTGGAAAAAATCCCTTCTGTGGAGGACTTGAATGTATTCTGGAACTACACAATAAATTGCTGATAATCAGGAGACTCAAAATCATTTCTGGGAAATAGAGGCACTAACAACTTGGGTTGACACCATAAATAATGCACGGTACTGCTCAAATGATGCTTACTAAGAGTGCTAACCCCCATAATACTCCCCTGCCACATGTGAAATGTTTGATGAGTCGACACTCCATCGATACTTGGTTGACACAAGATTGATACCATCGACATCTCAATTGACATCTTGATTAACACTCAGTTGATGTTTGATCAACAGTTCGTTGATGGTTGGCTGACTCATATGTGCCAATCAACTCTTGTGTGCAAAAATCAGTTGATTCTTGACTGACTGTCGGCCAAGATGTTGAGCAAGTGTTGACTGAGTATCAATCAAGGTGTCAATCAAGAGGTTGATGGCGTGTTGATCGAGAGTATCCATTGACACTCGACCACAGATGCCTTTAGTACACAATTCCAAGTTTCTAGTTTATTTTTTTAGTTCCCCTTCAGTTCCTCAAAAATGAACACCACTTTTAATTAATGATTACAACAATGTAAAGAGTAACTATGTAAGTCCTTGACAGACTTCAGACCCAGAGTCTGACCTCAACACAGAGGTCCTTTTCTGGTTAGAAGCTGTCAATCTTGGCAACACAGTCTACAAACAACCATTTACTCCATCATTCAAAGATTTTCAAGCAGGAAATGGTGCTTCTTCCAAGGAAGAGGAACTAAAGAAAGCTATTTTGATGCACCTTAAGGAAAATAAGATGGTGGCATTCCAGTTCAGGACGTTGTGTCTAGAGCCCGATATACAACAGCTAGCGAGGGAGGCAGTCAAGGAAAAATGCACCAATCAGGTACATGTACACTGTAAGTTAATTGCAAACATTTCTGCTGACAGAGGCACTGCAGTCTTACTGCTAGCATGTCAAGCTATGTTCAACAAAGGTTGAGGTCTGGTCTTTGCTTGGGTCTTTTCTCTTTTGTGTCCTTAAGGCAAGACATTTTACTGGTCAAACAAAATGTTCTTAATATGTGTAGCTTCATAGCTCAGTTGGTAGAGCATCGCACCAGTATCACAGAGGTCATGGGTTCGAAATCCGTTGAAGCCCTGATTTTTTTAGGCTTCTCCTTTCCAGTTGCTTAAATTGGAAAATTTACTGCGACGATCATTCTTCACTTGCATCTACAACCACAGTTCAAATATGAAATATTTCATATATACTTCACAATATGTATACTATGTTAATAACAAACAAATATAATGTACCTGTCTAGTAGTGGAGTCAGGTAAGCTGGCTGGGGAATATGGCATTGAAGGGTGTTTTCATATGACTTCCATATTGTTGTTCCAGAACAAGGAAATGGTCGCCATATATAATTGCATGTTGATTTCCCAAACTAATATTGTGGGATAATTTGGTTTTATCAACTGAGTTGATAATGTGAATTAGCCACCGTAAAGAGATTCAGAAGCTGACGTTTCGAGCGCTAGCCCTTCGTCGGAGCGAATCGAGGAATTGTGGGTTGTGTGTGGTTTATATACAGAAGTATGGAGCTACGCTATTGGTTGGTGCCTGGCAACGTGAAAAACAGAATAAATTAGTTAAATGAAAAACGTTCGTTGATACCGTGAGGATTAAGAGTGCCGATTTGAAAAATAAATTTTTGTTCTAGAGTTTTGCGGCTTTCTGTGCTTCCTTGATGTAGGGAGAGGCCGCAGACTGCCATATGTTGCGTAGAATGATTCGGCAGATTAAAGTGTCTAGCGACCGGTTTAGATGCGTTTTTGTCGTCTTTCTCTACGTCACGAAGATGTTCTCGAAATCGGTCGCCTAGTCGTCTACCTGTTTCGCCGATATATAACTTTTTGCAAAGGGTGCAAGTTATACAGTAGATGACATTGGCTGAGGTACAGGTAAAATGATCAGTGATCTTAATGGATCGCTTGGGTCCCGACAATTTTTCAACGTTGCAAATGAAAGGACATGTTTTGCATCGTGCGCGTGCACATTTAAAAGTACCGGGTTGTTCACTCGTTTGAAAAGCACTTCTGACTAAAAAGTTACCTATGTTTTTGTCGCGTTTGAATGAAATTAATGGCGGTTGCGAAAAGAACAAAAAACTCTAGAACAAAAATTTATTTTTCAAATCGGCACTCTTAATCCTCACGGTATCAACGAACGTTTTTCATTTAACTAATTTATTCTGTTTTTCACGTTGCCAGGCACCAACCAATAGCGTAGCTCCATATTTCTGTATATAAACCACACACAACCCACACCCCAACCCACAATTCCTCGATTCGCTCCGACGAAGGGCTAGCGCTCGAAACGTCAGCTTCTGAATCTCTTTACGGTGGCTAATTACATTATCAACTCAGTTGATAAAACCAAATTATCTTGTAATACTCCCACCGACGCAGCACTACAGTTTCTTACCCCCTTTAATCTTGTGGGAGTTGAACTCTTTGGTTATGCAAACACTTCCTTTTTTGTTTGTTTTGATATTTTGTTCTCACATGGCTGTTTATGCAATTGAATAAAAACTAAACGAGTGAGCAGCGCTTTGCGAACTGTAGTTGTATAACTTTTTTATTTCTCATACGCGTTTCGTGTGACTAACGCACACTTCGTCAGGGAGTTTAACAATACAACACGAATCGCCTGTATAGATATCTAATGAACTCATACTAGAGTTTACATTTAGTAAGAACACACCTACGGATGTACTTCATTAGGAAAGACAACCACCGCAGTAATGCGTCTAGGACGCAGGTGGTAAATATCAGCAAGGTGTGAAACTGTGGGCCCCTAAATTATATCACGCAAAAAATATGTCACACCTTGCTGAAATTTACTGCGTGTATGAGAAATAAAGAAGTTATACAACTACAGTTCGCAGAGCGCTGCTCACTAGTTTAGTTTTTATTGAATTGTGAAAATGCCCAGCTGAGGATCACTCATAACTCCAAGACATCTGGTTGCTATCAGCTTCACCACCCTTTGTTCTCTGTTGTTAGCCCTTGAAACCAAATTTTTTGCTCACCCGGCAATGAAAAAAGTGGCTATAATTTGCATGTAGACCATAACTGGTGTAGAGTAACCTTAGAGTAATATTTTGTATTATGTTTTAGGAGAAAGTGAAAAATATAGATCCTGCTTATGAAGCGAAGAAAGTTATTCGACAATCAGTTAAAGATCTAGAAAGAGATGGCTTGGTGTACTTTAAAGACGCCAGTAAAGATCTTTATGAGGTAACAATGAGGTTTTAGAAAATTATTTCCGACCCCAATAGCTCTCATAAAATTAGAAACAGAACAATCCTTCCCCATAGTGCGCAACTTACAACACTTATGTTCGCGGGAACGTTTCTCGCAAAACAGAACAATCAGTAACAGGTGATTAACACAGTGACTTTAATTTGGAAAAAAGGTGGAATAGGTTGGAAGAATTAATATGGCAAAACAAGTTACATGGAGAAATGCAGTAAACTCCCTCTGACCGAGCAAGTAAGGGGTACGAGTCTTTTCTTGGTTTGACATCACAAACTTCTTTGCGTGCATGTTTACAGACTTACTATGATGCAAATCCGTCTGTGACGTCAAACCAGGAATAGACCCATGCCCCTTACTAGCTTGGTCGTGCAACAGATGATGGCTAGATTTTATAACTTTTACAGCCTATAGAAAAGTCAAGATTTAGTTTAAAAAGGCGTAGTGCATTTCTAACAGGTGCAAAGATTTATTTAAGCGAAAAAAATATTTTGGGGTTCGGTGTACTTTAATTTGACAACTACGTAACTGTGATGATAAATCATGTGTTCATATTGGAGACGGCATGTAAACTGTTAGCATCTTTTGCAGATTATCAGCCATGATCACAACCTTGGACCAGCCATCTTAAAAGCAATTAGGAAAATGTCAGGTAATCAATGGATAAATTGGTTCATCAGTCTGTGAGACAAAACCAACCACAATGTTAAGATTTAAGGACGTTCGCACCCAAAAACTTCCCATGTACAGATTTTTTTTAAAACTTAGACTGCATGTAGAAAATTATGAAATTAGATTTAAAATCTAAAAAAAATTGGGGGTCACCAAACTCGTTTTGAAGATAAGGCGTAGCACAGACCTTAGCTTTTCTAGGATTTCCAGTCACTCGAGGCAATTCTGGCCGGATTCATTACTATCGGCATATGTTTAAGTTGAAGAATCATATCTAAGTTATGTGTGTTTGACACAGCATATATAGGCCTATTTGATAGATCTTTGCTACATATGTCATTAAATCAGCTAGAATTAGCTATAAAAACTACAACTTCTAAGTTACGCACACCTGTATTCATGTACCAATTTGACCCTATTTGAATAGTATATGAGAAATAATTAAAACTTCCCACGTACAGATATTTTTGTCTTTTAGTATAATGAAAGAATCAGAAAAGGAAGTGATCTGCCAAAAAAAGTGGGGGTCACCGAGCACCCAACAAAAATATTCACACACAAAGTTAACGCAAAGGTCATCAGCTCTATATCTTGTTGAGTTTTCGACTCGGTGGCCTTGCTTAAAAATGACGTGGCATGCGCGTGACCAGTGAATAGCGTGCGCACTAGAGATGCGCAATAGCAATGAGCGCGAATGTCCTTAAGGTTAAAGAACTTTAAGGAGACTCGAAAGGGTTTTTAGCTGCATGCGCGCGCAAACACACGCGTCAGCTGAATGAATCAAAATCAGCACACCGGAAGTTAAATCTTGCGTCAAATCGCGCGAACCGGAAATAAAATCTGCAGAAAATATTTGTTTCTAGCCTGACATTTTGCTCGATGACCTATCTTGATTTTTTGCATGCACGCAGCATTCACGATGGCACTTGAAATATAAAAGTTTCAGAGAAAATTATCTAGTAGAATTTTCTGTAAGCCATAAATCGCATTTTCTTTAAGCATATTTAATTCTACTAGATAACTTTTTTCATACTGTCTGAAAAGTTAAAGAATTTGGGGAACTTTCCAACAAAGAAATAAAAATGGTAGGTCGCCGAATTAGTTTTTCAGATAATCTACAAAAACTGAAATTTAGTGGACGTTTTTGTGGACCTTGTGCGGTGCCATGGTAACTGATATGGCGTCACAAGTACCCTCAAAGTATAGCCCAGCAATAGAGTTGCAAGGACACATATAGTTTGCCCACACCATAACCTGTGATCAGGCATTTTCTTTTTGAAAGGGAGAAGAAAAAAAATTACGCCTGATACATTTATTAGACCAGCCGCCAACCGCCCCATAATTTGAGTAAACTAAGGTGTGGTCGAACTCTCATTTACGAGCCAACCAGGATTCACCGGAAATCAAATCACTTTATTTCCATGAGACGCGAAAAATTTCTGCAGAATATAAGTTGTACAATTACATATATACATGCCGTGTTTTGAAAAACATATGAGTTCGGAAGCAGGGTGAGATGGCACTCGGGACAAATAAACCGTGCAGTTATTTCTGTGACATTAACTTGCCGTGCATCTGTACTCTAAGTTGTTAATTGCTCCACTCTTTGTCACAAACTGTAGATCATTATCGTGAAAGTCAAGGCCGGGCGAGCAATTTAAAAACAGTTGAGCAGCGCCATGATGTTTATTAACCGCGCAGCCGTACGCGTGCGTGGGTCATGTTTTGCCTTCGGTTTCTTTTAGTTTTGTCGGTGACTATTCCCGAACCTCAGCTCCGTGGATGATGTCATCATCAGCCAATTACAGGTCATTTCTCAGCTCTTTTCCTCATATCCCCCCTCAGGAGAGTTTCGTAAAGGTAGCAAATTAACTAGCCGCCAGGGAGAAATGTTTATTTGGTCAAACTTGGGTTAAATTCCCTCGGATATGAACGTTGGGACATATGCAAGAATAAAGAATGTAATTTCGGACCAGTTGCTGGGTAAAATTATCCAGAGTTAAGCTGTATTTTGGTTTTGCGTGTAAAACCCAGGAGGTGATTATTTTTGTTTCTGTTTACTTTCGAAGGGAATATTCAGTGCGCTAAAAAAGGTATTACGTATGGCATCACAGGCGGCCCAAGCTCACAATACGAGGAGTTATATTACGTTTTTTTTTTACTTTTACGCGAACGTTCAGCGAAACGTGACATGTGACATATACTATTACTTAACAATAGAATTGGACCACGCGAAACGTGACTCTCGCCTTGCAACATATGGAGGTGTTGTGTTACAACGGTTTTGTTGGAAAAGTCTATTCTGCTTCTATTTTGTGAATAAAATCTACTTACCCTGTTGCTGTGTTGTATTTTTTGTTGTTTGCCAGCTCCTCGAGCCAATCTAACGCGTTTTCGGCGAGTTATCGTTCGGTGGGTTTCTACTGCAGGTTTCTAGTAATTAATAGTATATGTCTCATGTCACGTTTCGCTGAACGTTCGCATAAAAGTAAAAAAAAACCGCAATATAACTCCTCGTATTGTGAGCTTGGGCCGCCTGTGTCTGGCATCAGCCATGAAATGCGCTGACAGTGATAAATAAGATCGTGTTTACTTCGCCAGAAGCATTGGTGGAATTTTCTCGGGAAAAAATTAAAATTTCAGCGCTCACCAAAATCCCTTTTAACATGTGAAAATTTATATTCGTTTGAAAAGTCAAGGTATTTTTTCCTTAGACGTAAACAAAACTCTCGGATTACAAATCACGCTATGCAAAGAATGTGATCATTGAATCACGCGTCTTGTACTGTTCACTTATTGTGGAATCGACCATGCAACTTATGATCTGTTGACCCGTCAATATACTAAAAATCCAGAGCTTTATAGCGTGCGCTGTGGAGATCAATTTGGCTCGAAATTTAACTGGAACGGAGCGCTTAACCCTGCACTATGATTCTGTGGAGGAATTGGGGTGGCTGGCATGCTTTAACTGTCTCTTTTTTGCTTCGAGCAGGAGTGACTTCAGAATCAAGTATGTAGATTTTACTCTTCTTACGAAATAATAAAGGCTTTATTACGAATTAATCATGCAAACAGACGTGCAACAATTTACAAATATACTACTGAAAAGACATCTATTAATAAAAACTGATTTAAAACGGCTTGTTCGGACATTAGGTAGAATATAATTAGTTCTCAACTGCCGTGTTCTCTGGGGAGGTAAACTCAAAGGAAACTCAAAAAGCGATAAGTCGCTTAAAAGGTTTCGGATCGCGTTGAAACGCAAGATGACTATAGAAAAGACAACAAGGCATTGAGGTCAGTTATTTTTATTACAAAGTTTACTAAAATTTAGGCTAAAATGTCTATTGACGTTTGTCTCAATACAAACCCTTTGTAACAAAACACCTCCATATTCTGAAAGGCGAGAGTCACGTTTCGCGTAATGAAAGTCGGTTGTTATGTAACAGTAGATGACGGCGGTCACAAAACTCTCGAAACAAATCACGCTATGCAAAGAATGTAATCAATGAATCACGCACTTTCACTATGTGATAAATAAGAGCGATCGCAATGTGGAATCGATCACGCAACTTATAATCTGTTGACTTGTCAATATACTAAAAATCCAAAGCTTTGTAGCGTGCGCTGTGAATTTGGCTTGGAATTTAACTGGAACGGAGCGCTTAACCCTGTACCATGATTCTGTGGAGGAATTGGGACGGCTGGCATGGCGTGTCTTTCTTTTTTCGCTTCGAGCAGGAGTGACTTAAGAATCGAGTATGTAGCTTTTACTCTTCTTACGAGAGGAAACTCAAAAAGCGATAAATCGCTTAAAAGGTTTCGGATCGCGTTGAAACGCAAGATGACTATAGAAAAGACAACAAAACGTTGAGGTCAGTTATTTCTATTACAAAATTTATTAAAATTTAGACTAAAATGTCTTTTGACGTTTTTCTCAATACAAACCGTTTGTAACGTAACATCTCGATATGTCATCATCAGCCAATTGCAGGCCATTTCTCGGCTCTTTTCGTCATACCTCCCCTCAGGAGAGTTTGGTCTAGTTAGCGAATTAAATATTTAACATAAGAAAAAACTTGCGGTTAGTTGGGGAGGAGTGTTTATTTGGTCAAAATTGGGCCAAAATCCCTCGGAGATGCACGTCAAGGCCTTTGCAAGGATAAAGAATGTAACTTAGGACCAGTTGCTGGCTACTGAGGCTGAAATTATCCAAAGTTAAGCTGTATTTTCGTTTTGCTTGCATGTTCACTTTCAAAGGGAATATTCAATGCGCTAAACATGGTACAGGCGGCGGTAAACCGCCGGTAACCGGCTTTTATTGAAACCCCTGCATAAGCAGACATTGCACGTTGATGTGCGTGAGATAAACATTACTTTGTCGTCCTTGAACTACAATATCTATTACGTTTAACTAGAATAATTGTCCTCTATTCATTTATTCGCCTTACATGCTTAATCCCGGTTTGTGTGTAATGGATACAAGATAAACAATATCAAGTTATCAGTTAAAATTGCAGCTTACCTCTTCTCATACCAAACAACGCCTTGCTTTGACGTGTGGACTACAGGGTTGGGCGCACACCTGTCACTTAGCTTCGCACGTAGCAGGCCGGGTGGGACCCTGACCCCACCTCAGGCTTATATCTATCCGGGTGTGGCATGCGCCACACTCGTTGGCTCATCCATTATTTCTAGGTGTGGCACGCGCCACACTCGTTGGCTCATCCATCACTTGCGGGGTGGTGTGCTACCACCCCTATTTCCATATACCTATTAACAGGGTGTGTTACTGCCACCCTTAGATTTGCTAGGGAGCACCCAACAACCTTAGTCCCATTTACTGCCAAACAGTTTTCCACTTTATTGTGTACTTATGTAAGCGTCCAAAGTTGTTAATTGTGAAATTGTCTTGTAACACTAATTGAAGTCGCAAAGAGAGTGGCCGACGGCCGGCCCGCATTGTTTTTCTTTCACTCAAATAAAGTTACTTTTTCTCACCTAGCTACTTGCAAACTGATTTTTCTTATTGCACGTGCGCGTGCCGATGGGTGGGAAAGTCTACTTGCAAGCTCCCTCAATAGTAGCCTGTATGTTGTTTGGAGTGTGTTCAGTGCAGATGAAGATGGATTGTGAGTTTCAAAAATAAAACTGGTCGTTTCTGTTACATTGTTTAATTTGAGGTTGGATTTAAAACGAAAATCACATTCAAGGATCAAAGTATACGAAGAATTAGTTTATATCTATGCTTGGTCATTACTTGTACTTTGCATAATTAAATCTTATTATTATATCTCTAAGTTAGTACGCGCGCTGTGATTGCTCAATTTAGCGGGTCGTGCTCTCCTGCACGGACCGCTAAAATTTAGCTTTTTTTTATTGCCAAACTGTTGGGTGATTTATCGCTAAATTTTCTCAACTTATAAAGCAAATAAAAGTTTAAAACTTTATTTTACTCTAAATTGTGTACTAAAGCGTGCTAACGACTTAAAAACGATTTCAAATAGATTTGTTCTGCTTTCGACATGCTTCAGAAATGTGAAGCCGTTCCTCATGAATGAAAATCTTCAGACGCACAACAGAGATATAATAAATATCGTACTAAAATCGTCTTCTCGGTCCGCACCTTAAGTTACGGATCCTCGTTTTTTTCCCCTACGATTTATGGCCCGCGCGCTTCGCGCCTGGGCCATAAAACGATGGGGAAAAATCTCGGTTAGTAAGATGTACTTATTCTTTATAAACAATTTAATTTCGGGCTAGCTCCTCAGACCTTCGGGCTAATAATCTCAAGTAACAGCTTGCCCGAAGGGCAACCTTAGACCCGGTTCATACGTCGCATTTCGGCCGTGTCGAATGTAATTCAAACAAAAGATAATGAAGCAAATCGTCTCACTATCTATAGCGATACTCACCGTTACGTCACCTATGGTCATTAATGTGCCAACCAGAGGTTTATTGGCTGTTGAAACAAAGGATTCTTTTGTTCTGTGGTTGGCAAAATTTAAATATCAGAAGACTTGTTTGAAAACAGTATCGCTATTGTCTCAATTGCATTTGACACGGCAGAAACGGTCGAAATGCGACGTGTGAACCGGGCCTTATCTTTTCATTTTCGTCTCACCCTGGACTCGATTGTAGCTATGTTTATTTTTATACCTACCAACTAGCGGTAGTTGTAATAGGCCCACATGTAATAACATTATGCATGACTAGAGAGGCTTGACAATGATGAGGCCAGGTGATGGCAGTTTTAATGATGATGATGATAATGGCAGTGGTTTTAATAATGACAATGATGATGCTGGCGTTGTTGGCAATGATTATCAGTGACTGATATGTTTCTGTTGGTTTTAGAGCCATCAAGTTCCTCAGTGTCTAAATGGGCCATCGTGGATGTCCTTCACTCCTCGCACAAGTTTCACCATGTGACATTGCAACAAGTTGAACACTCACTTGATAGACTTTTACAGAGTAGTGATGTGTACAGACAAACTGAGCATGAATACTGCTTAGTATAACACTGACTGGTTTACACCAGTACCTATTAACCTGTGTTTGGCAATACTGTTTAAATGCAAATTGAGTTGTGGAAGACTTTTACCCTCACCTTAGGAACAAGGCCCAATTCACTTCATTTCTAATTTTAGACACTAGATAGTGCCAGACTGAGTTTTATTTGCCATTTTAAGAGGAAAAATTATTTAATCAATAAACACTGTAAATATAATAGAGATCTGTTTATTTACAATTATTACTAATGGGAAGGAGTTGGGGCAAGTTATTCTTTATGGCAGTAAGTTGAGAATGTTGTTTTTATTAGTAAATGTTCTTGCAACATCTAAGTACAGATTTCTTGCATGCTAGAGCCAGATTTTATTAATGTTTTTAGCAGGAGGGAACTGGTTTTCATGGGTTGGTTTCCTTCGTAAACTAAAATATTTCTTATAAAGAAATATTACTTTCCGCTAGGCGGTCAAACCAGGCTGGTAAAATTGTTCTCACAGCCAGTCAAATTGAAAGCCCTGATGCTAGGATGAGTTTTTTCTAGTAAAGGGGGTAAGTTTCTAGAGAAACTGTGGTGCTGCGTCGGTGGGAGTATTACAAGATAATTTGGTTTTATCAACTGAGTTGATAATGTGAATTAGCCACCGCAAAGAGATTCAGAAGCTGACGTTTCGAGCGCTAGCCCTTCGTCGGAGCGAATCGAGGAATTGTGGGTTGTGTGTGGTTTATATACAGAAATATGGAGCTACGCTATTGGTTGGTGCCTGGCAACGTGAAAAACAGAATAAATTAGTTGAATGAAAAACGTTCGTTGATACCGTGAGGATTAAGAGTGCCGATTTGAAAGCGCATCTAAACCGGTCGCTAGACACTTTAATCTGCCGAATCATTCTACGCAACATATGACAGTCTGCGGCCTCTCCCTACATCAAGGAAGCACAGAAAGCCGCAAAACTCTAGAACAAAAATTTATTTTTCAAATCGGCACTCTTAATCCTCACGGTATCAAAAACCAAATTATCCTGAGTTTTTTTCTATGTTGTAACGTTGTAACAACATTAAAAATTGGAAAATAGTGGCTTACTCTGTCATTATCGTTAGCTTAGAATGTTTTATTTGGAATCTATGAAACCTGCATGCAAGTACCAAATTTATTCCAAGACACCTTTGGTGTTGACTAAGCTCTGGGAAAATAAATAATGTAAAATTTAATGTTAATAATGGAAAATAAAAGTAAAATGACAAAGATCTACATGTTGTGAAAGAGTTACCGGTAATTGAACTATTACCGGTAACCTGGATCTTTTATGGTACTCCAAGATCCACTCTGCTCTTCCAATGCCAAAATGTTCAATTTATGCATTAAAAACTAAAGGATTTCTTTCCGTTCAAATGTAACAAAATCAAATGTTAGCTACTTGTAGCCATTAACTACTTTGTTCTTGTTAATATAAATCAATGGGATATACAGTATGATGATATTCATGTTTTTTCCTCTCACAATGTTGGTACAAGGTCAATATTTTGAGCCTTTCCTATCAATCAATTCGAAGCTTGTTCAATACAGGCCATCTTGGCAACTCGTTACTACTCTGTTTCAAGTTGTAAGTTGTAACTGTAAGATCAACCCTCGTCGTCATCATCCTCGCTGTTTGATTCATCAACACTTGAACCTTCCTCCCCACTGCTGTCCTTCTCATCCTTTTCATCATTGCTGTCTTGATCTTCTTCACCTTCGTCGTCTTTTATGTCATCGTCATCCTCATTTTCATCATCTTGGTTTCCATCCTCCTCTTCGCCGCCACCTTCTCCATTATTTGCCTCATCTGCACCTTCTCCTTCTTCATCATCTTCACCTTCCTCCTCATATTCTTCTTCCTCTTCTTCTGCCAGTGCTGTATCCAGTTGAACCATGCGCATTCGCTGTTGAAACAAAATAAATTATCATTCCTCTCTCAGATAGTACATTAAATTGTATGTGACCTATAATCTGTCAGTTTTACATTATGACCTGTTTCCTGCATACTCTTGCGCTTCAGGATCCAAAGCAGTTTTTCTCAGGTCATACATCTATTTCACAATTTTCCCATTTCCCCCTATCCTCCTTATATAAATCTAAGGCCTTATGCGTCCCACGGCGCTACAAGAAAAAATGATTTAAGAATCTATTATACATCAAAGAAGAAAATACATGTACAAATCAATGCAAATGTAAAAGTGCATAGAATAAAAAAAAAAATGGAAAGCCAGATTTTAACCCATGTGGCCTACATCTGCTTTGTCTGAGTGCCAGGTATGTAATTTTTACCTCCATCAGGACATTTTCAGTTAGTCCTAATTTCAATTTGCCAACATGAAACGTATCATCAGGTACATACCATGAAAGCAACACACACTAGGTACTTAGTCGGTGTTTTATTGTGTACTTTTTCTCAAAGTACATGAATATCACAGTCTTCTCATGCTGTCCTTACCTGTGCTTTCTTTTCATTCTCATTTAACTCTCTGTGCTTTACCACCAACTGTGAGACTGCTGACTGCACACCACCTGCACCACCACGAGCCCGTCGCTTGCTCAAATGAACCCTGTTAATTGAAATGACGCCGGTATTGAACTGTTAACAATACCGCAACCATTGGTTACTGTAAAATTATTGAAAGGGAAGAATGATCATCGCAGTAAACTTTCCAATTTAAGCAATTGGAAAGAAGAAGCCTGAAAAAAATCAGGGCTTCAACGGGATTCGAACCCATGACCTCCGCAATACCAGTGTGATGCTCTACCAACTGAGCTATGAAGCCACACATTGGGAGCGAGGTCAATTTATTGAGTTCATAGCTTCCCATGCAGTGAAGTGATGTGAAGTATATATGAAATAATTCATATTTGTACTGCGGTTGTAGATGAAAGTGAAGAATGATCATTGCAGTAAATTTTCCAATTTAAGCAATACACTTGTCATGAGTAAGAGGAGAGAAACAAAGTGATTTTATTATTTTACTACGTTTGTTTGTTAGTTGCCCTTTGTACAAGATAAGTATTTTAAATAAAATACCTCATACCTTGTTACTAGTTCATTGTAGAAGACTCCTTCTCCTTCACGGAAAACAAAGAAGTAATTTTCCTATTTTGAAACAATAACGATTCAGGATCTTTGTTCAATGTACATGTCCAGCAGAACCCTGCCCTAGGGGCATGGCTAATAAATTGAAAGACAAAGAACTGCAAACATTATGGTCCAGCCAGATGTTTGGTTATTATTATTTTTTGTAGCTATGAGTCATGGCCTCTTGGACCAATGATTATTGTAATTGTTTCAGCCCATGTGCTTTCGAGGCCTGGTTCTTATTTCACAACTGGAAGGCAACAGATCTTACATTCAAGTGATTATATACAAGTAATTTCTAATGTCTGGGTCCAGGGAATAAATTATCCACACCTACACCAAGGATGGTCCAAGACATTGGGAATTCCAAGGGGGTGGAAGGTCTCAATGGGCAATTTTTTAGAAAAACATTAGCAAGGCTAAACTGGAAATTCCAGGGGTAGGAGGTACAAACCAAATTACCATCCTTGGGGAGGAATCAATTTTTCTGGAACCACAATCAGAACCATACTATTAAAGACAGTATTTTTATGAACATAATTTCTATGCTTAAAATGTCACACTTCTCCACCACTTCCAGCCACCCAACTTCTCCTAAATGAAATAATTCTAATAATCACAGACTGTGCTTGTCTCTATCTTCCTCAAGTGTCTTACCTCATAACCTTTGGTAGCCTTATTCTTAACATTCCAGTTGTATTCACGAGCCATTTTGTATTCATACCTGGACAAAAGCACAATACCGATCATGGGAGGATTTCACTACTTAAAAACACTGTGCATTGCACAATCAGTTTGGGTTAGGTACTTCCAAGGGTTCAAATCTATTGAAGATGTGACTGCTATCAAGGGTTATAGCATGTCACAGAAGTTCATTTAAAAATGCACTCTGCTATTTGACATGTACTTAGCCAAAACTGCTGGACAGTTTGACAAGCCTGCTACATATTATGCATTGGTGGTTTTGCTGAAGAGGATATCATGACATCACACATTACATCAAAATGCAAATTTGAGTAAAAAATGCTACAAGGTTTGAAACTTATAATTGTAAAAAGAAGTTTCATTTAAACTCCAGGGACCCATAGCACCTGTGTATAGCTACTGACAGCTATATCAAGATGCAAAATGTTTAATCTGAATTCTCCCTTTTAAAAATCTCTGAGAATTTGGGGGTACATCATAGCAATGGCTCCTAGGTGATTATTTTCTTTATTTTCACCACCTGTTGGCTTGACAATGTCTTGATATTGTAAGGAGATTTTAGATATCAATCCTTGTACTCACTCTTCTTCCTCAGTATATTCCTTCCCTTCCTCTTGGTCTCGTTTTCTCTTTCTTATTGTGTCTGTTGTTGGAAGGAAGTAAGCAACAAACTGGTCCCCACTGGCATCTACCATACCTCTAAAGAAGAAAAAGCAGCCAATATTAATGCTTGGTCCATGACAGTACATATGTACATGTAAAGAATTGCAGAAGAGCCTTCATTTTAAAACAGTTGAGTAAAGGGTAGCAGGAAGGTAGTAGCGAAGGTCCCTTGTGGTAGCCCTTAAGTGCCATCTTAAGTGCTGTAGGTCCTGAATAAGAGATCTGACACCATATAAATGTACATGTATACATGTACGCACATTTAGTTCCTTTACTCTTGAGAAAGAATTTCATGGTTAATTTTCAATGTGGCATGGGGGTTGGAAGGTGCAATCACCTTTGTAGGATTGTTTCAGTTTGTATGCCCTGATAAGTACAAACATGTTCAAAAGGTGAACAAGCTCTTTCTCAAGGCTAACCTGTCTTCACAAACCTTCCTGATACAGCAGCAGAAAGTTAAAGTTGATGATTGACCTCATCAGCTAAATCATAATGTACTTTGTAATTCACACTCAGGAGTTCTTCAGATTTGACAAAGTTTTCTTGAAGTGGAAACATCATACCACACCATTTTGCAGTTATTGATAACAATTTTTTTTTCCAATGGGTGATTTAAACACACTAAGCTCTCAATATAGCATAGCAGTGTAAGAGTCAATACGGGGGCACAGTGTAAGTACTGTATCCACTGACCTGATGAGTGCTTGAGACATTTCTTCCTCCTCTGCAGGACCTCCTCTACCTCTCGGAGTAGGGTCAGTGTCAAAGATGACATGAGCACATGGGTGTGCCCACATCTGAAATATTTAATAAGAAAAGAAATTTAGAACACTCTGTCCTAACCTCAAAGTTGAATCTGGATAAATCAACCAATCAGTCAGTGAGTAACTGTAAATACAGTGGAACCCCACCTTCATTGACACCCCTTCATTTAATATGGTCACCTTAATAATTGAATGGCTTGGTGCAAGACGGTCGTAAGTGACTTTTTCGGGTAAAAATTTTTTTCCTTCAAAAGTGCCTGAATTTTTGCATGTGCTTTTCAATAAAGCAGAAAAACATTCTCGTGTATCTTTTTTTGGCTAAAATGCTCTACTTTTTCCACTTTGTTGCATTCTTTGTGCACGCTTCGATATTTTGACTTCGTTTTTCTCAGAAGCAAAGTGCAAACCACCCAAAAAAATTACATGGGAATCTTTTACTACTTAACTGAAAAGCACATGCAAAAATTCAGGCACTTTTGAAGGAAATAAATTTTTACCCGAAAAAGTCACTTACGACCGTCTTGCACAAAGCCATTCAATTAAGGTTGGGACAGAGTATTTTGATTATTAACAATTATATTTTAATTACTACAAAGCAGTAGAGGGTTCACATTGCAATGTACATTACACATGGCATGTGTTTGGTTAATACATTCCTAACTCTTCCTAATCTGAGTTGAGAATTGACGAATTAAGCGCATTGTAAATCTTTTGAATGCATCATAAATTTGATTTTATGAAGTATTATTTATTATTATGTTTCACTTTTCATGAGCTTCACCACTTAAAAGAATTAATCTACCAGAGGCCATGAATCATGGATCATGAATCAACCAATCAGTCTGTAATTGTAAATTACCAGTATTTACAATGCAATAACATATTGGTAAGCCAGAATGAATTACAACAAATCAAGTCTTTGTTTTAAAAGCAGAAACAAAAGAGTTCTTCAATATTCTGTATCTAAATGTCTTTAAAAAGGGGTGTTCACAGAGTTGCTTATAACAAATAATTATTGTATAATTTTTATTTAATACATGATAATAATTTATATAATTTTTACATCATATTGTACAGAATGCAGTGAATAATTATACCAAGAATAAAACTTCAATTTACCTGGAAATCAGGGAACACAGGTAGTACTTCCACTGGTGTGACATTTGGTTTGGTTGGGTGACGAAGGATCTAAAAATATATAAATTGACAAGTTATGTACATATTAAAAAAATACACTCAGAAATTGATTTTAAATTATTATAAAGAATGCAAAAATACACAACTTTAAATGAACATGTATCAAACATTCTCATATTATTCCAAATGAAAAATATCTCTACAACATTCAACCCCTTTAGAATTAAATGATTTAAAATTATGGTTAAAATAAAGTGTCAAAAACCTTTAGTTCACCAAATTGACTGCTCTGACTTGCAAATCACAAATTACAGGACAGCCTTCAGTTCTAAACTAAGCAAAAACTGGAAGCACCTATATGTAGCTGATGCAATGCAAAAGAAAACATACAGTAGGCGAGTGTCCTTGTAATA
Source organism: Catalaphyllia jardinei (assembly GCA_022496165.2). Lineage (NCBI taxonomy): Eukaryota > Metazoa > Cnidaria > Anthozoa > Scleractinia > Caryophylliidae > Catalaphyllia > Catalaphyllia jardinei. The sequence goes on along the minus strand of CM042750.1, from coordinate 32,129,347 downwards.
ACTTGCTTACTGGGTAAAAAAAGTAGTGTTGCAAACTTAAGTATTTTTCAGCCATTCACTTAGTGCAGCAATGGAAAACCAAAGTAAATGTGAATTACTTTCAACAGACAAGTGCAAACCACTCTTGATGGTTAGCCACATGGTCTATGCTAATTTCAATTAATAAACATGGTTAAGAATAAATTATTATGGTCAATCAGCATAACGTTTACTGCAATTTACTTACTGGTCTTTGAGCTGCATCAAATGTGCTTTCAATAGCAGCAATCTGACTTTCATGATCCTAAAATAAACAAAAATACACATTTATTCACTTTAGACCATCATTGCTCACTGATGATTGACCTGAATGTGAAACAGTGCCAGTAATCCCTTTGACAAAGATAATTAAATGTAAAATAACCTTGTAAATATCTGTTCCTTGAAATTTCTTTTTAACATTGAATCCAACCCTGAAAATTAAAAAAAAGCCACAATGACTTTTAGTGTCACTTACAGTCCTTGACACCAAAATAGACTGTTAGAAAAGAATATAAATTAATTACATGTACTCCTGACCAGTCTTCTAGTTAAATTTACAACCATGCAACATGTCAGCTTTGCAACAACAACAAAATTGTACTTGCAATCCCCGCATTGTAATTTCATTACAAGACACAAAAAACAAACAAACAAACAATGGTACCGGCACAAGTAACCAAATAAATAACAATGACTCTTACTTGGTCTCCACCATTTCATTGCTAGTGCGACTCCTGTTGTACTCAGTTGAAATGTACTCAGTTCTCCTTAGCCACGACACATTCTTGTTGTGATGTGCAGTTCTGTATCATGGATGATAGAAACAATGCCATTTAGCTGGATTTCCACAATAGTTATTGAGATCAATGTTTAAAATGAAAAAGAAAAGAGGAGGGTGGGAGACAACAGAAGAATAATGCTAACAAGTACAATCCTTATATATAAATTGTAAAAACGTTCTCTGGTTAAAAAGGTTAAAAACAATCATAAGCTTTCGGTTATCAGTCTACAGCCTTTAACGAGTGAAAAAATGTAAGCGCGTGCACGGAATATATACGAAAAGGGGTGCGAAAAAATTTGTAAAAGTGTAATACAAAAAGAGGTGTGAAAAGGAGTGAAAAATAATGTAATAAAGGGAGTCTAACTACAATAAAATGGAGTATTGCCTAGGCAACGGCTTGGAGTTATTTTCCGCATCGAAAGTTTTTGCTGTATGCCATGATTCTAGTGTTTTTCGAACGCGGTAATTGCCTTTGTCAATAACACAAGCATTATCGAAGTCAATGGAGTGATTGTTTTGCCACGCATAGTTCTTCAAATTTCGTTGGTGTTCCTTTTTTCGGGTTTGAAAACATCTTCTGGTTTCTCCTATGTAGTTCCATGGACAGTCTTTGCATGGGATTTTATAAACAACATTGGATTGGAGATCTGATGGTTGTCTGAACTTCGGAGACGGGAATTCTTGTTGAAGGGTTTTGAATGGTTTGTTGACAACACGGATTTCATTTTTATGGAGAAATCTCGTGAGAGGCTCAGTTAGGCTGCTGATGTAGGGGAGGCATGCAAAACCCTTGTGAGTATCAGATGGATCAGCCCATTTGAAAAACATAGAAACCAATTCTTCTGGCAGGGGAACTGTAGGTCACGGTGGCTTTTTATTAAGGATGGTAGAAATAATAGACGATGGGTAGCCGTTAGCCTCTAACGTGGCTCTGACGTGGTTGGTTTCCTGTGTTTTTCCTTCATGGCTGCTAGGGAGGCTAGATGCCCGAAACAAAAGGGTTGAGGCCGTGCTGATTTTGTGTTTCTTATCATGGTGAGAAGAGAAATCCAGATATCTGTCAGTATGGGTTGACTTCCGATAAACATCAATGACAGCAACACCGTTTCTTCTGGAAACCAAAGTGTCCAAGAAGGCAATATATATTCCGAAGGCAGTATCTATTCCGTGCATGCGCTTACGTTCTTTCATTCGTTAAAGGTTGTAGACTGATAGCCGAAAGCTTATGATTGTTTTTAACCTTTTTAACCAGAGAACGTTTTTACATATTATTTTTTTATGTCTTATCCTGGTTACAGTTTTATTTTTACAATCCTTATAGCCTAGTTTGAGGTCCAGTTGTATGTGTCACATGTATAGCTAACTGGGAAGCCTTTTCTTACATTGTAAGAAAAGTTGTCAGGAATATATTACTATTTACTCATCAAATGAACATCCTTACAAGCAGACTTTAAATTAAAACATACTTCAAGTAGATGTATCAGATTCTAGATTCTACCTATGTATGAAAAAAATTCAGAAATACATGTACATGTACCTGTATCTATTAAAATACCTTTTTTTATCAGGCAAATTCACTGGTTCTTCTTCCAACAGTTTTTCATCATCAGGATCCAGTGAGACTATTATTTCACAAATAAATCATTAGATGTACATACAACATAGCCTGTATTTGTAACATAAGCTACCAATTAAAAAAAACACTAGACAGCATACAAAGAAAGTTTTGATTATCAGCAGCTACTGGATTGCAAGCAGCTACATGTAAATGATTTTATCCTTTGCCTGCTCAAGGGACAAGAAAAGCTTAGTTTAGGATATTTCTGAGGAAATTCAAATTACAGATTGTGTAGTTCCAGCAAATGTCTATACATGTACCTCCCCTTCTGAAAATTCTAATTAACCTTATTTCTTTATTACCTTTTTGGTCTTACAGACCCACCTCTTCCCTCAAGACAGTTTCTTTCCTTTCAGTGGGGGGAATATGGGTATTTCCTGTAACTGAACACTACTTTACTGTAAGAGATCACATTTGTTTCTTTTTCGGGGGGTGCCTCCTGGTTAAAATGTCTTTTGCACTCGTGCATCCTTACAGTAAGGGTAAGCTGGAAAAACATCTTTGCACTAATGCAAAACATGTAAATAGTTTACATAATAACACAATGTGATACATGTAATTGGTAATGAAATCATCAATTAACTGATAATAATTATTGTGTAACACTCAATAAACTGTTGAACAACTGGGTGCTTTAATTGAGGATATGTAAAAGAAAAAGAACCTCGAACAATAAACATTTTAATTTGTATATCAAATATTCACCATTTGGATCTAGAGCATATGTATCAGGGTCAATAAGATCAATATTGACCCCAAGATCAACTTCTGTCAACATCTCATGCTTGTAGTTTTTCTCCAATGATGTTGGCTTGTACTGCACAAACCTGATAATTGAACAAAAAAATTTACCATTGACGCTGCACAAATTAACAGCAAAACCATAAAGGCGACGATCATGAGAATCACACAAAAATACAAAATGTATTCTGCAACATGTACACAGTCATGTGTGCATCATATTTTCAACTTTCTTCTCAGTGTTTAGAAATGTGGTCAAACAAAACGGTCTTTCATGTTTGTTACAGTATACTATATAGTTCTCATAAGCCACATTTTGATGATAGAGTTTTACTGTCTTAAGTTTTCTTGCAGTGTGATCTTGGAATTTTAATGTCAAAACAAAAGTACATTTAATGCAAGTAGACCCCTCTTCCTATTTTGGGTTCCAAGGGTGACTACTTGATACTGGTGTGCGTTTGTATTTTGAAAGCATGTACAGGTGTAAACACTTCTCAGAAAAACGTCTTAATCCCTCTTTTCGGAGATGTAATTCAACATTTTATTAAGTTTTATAAGTGTGTTACCTGTTTGATTCAAAAGGATAAGCAATAAACTTTGCATCAAAAGGAATGTCTGGAAGATTGTTGTTGTACTTTACTCTGGACACAAAATCTGCTTTGCTGCAATAAATAAAACGTCACAAAGTAGACTTGATCATTCAACAATGAAAAATTACATATGTTTGCTACATGTATTTTCAACACAAGGCAAGGAAAGTCTGCATCAGGCCAAGTGGTTGAAATGGAGAGCCTACAGTGTACATTTATACCAGTTTTTCCAGTTGCCTGCGGTATTCGGGCTTTTCTAGAGCACAGCCATGTGTCTTGCCAAAAAACAACACAGTTACCTGCAGTCACCCCAGCCAGAGTCCAGCGCAATAACTATAAGGTTATCATGCCTCCACAACTAAACCAAATAAGTTTATCAAATGCTCTGCAGTAAAATTGAAGCTTTCCTGTCAATGATGAATGAGTGACTTGGTATTTCTGAATTAAGAAACCTTCTACACTTGTACTGACAAACGGAAGTGTTGATACAAATCATGCCTTCAAAAGAATTCATAAATCTGTTCACCATAGATGGATACTTATATACACATTTATCTGCAAAAGCTATCAGGCTAATTAAATTCTGTATCTAGAAGTGTTGCAGTTATCTGTATCTCACAGTGAATCAGCTTGTGTGACAGCTACAGTACTGTAAAATGAAATACAAAATTGCAGCAGGTCATATCTCTTCCTGTGTTTATAGAATTGTAGTAAAATAGAAAATAGTACAACTGCTATTGACATGATCATTCTCTAAAATAAATCTACTCAAAAGTAGCCAGCTTCAAAGTACAGTGTAATGCTACTTTGGTCGCTCATACTACATGTAATCTGTGAATAATTATAAAATAACTGAGCCACTACATGTGCTGTCATTGGTTGATAGGTTTGTTAAGATGAGAGTATGTAAACACGGCTGTGACGTTTCAGATTTGCGTGTATTCTACAGAACTATTTTATAAAAGCAATAGAGTTCTAAAGTGATGACGTCACAAAAATAAAATTTTTGAAATTATGGGAAATGATGCCATGTTCTTATAGAGCATGCTAAAAGACGTCCTCATCCCAAAAATTAGCTCCGAATTGCAATTCCCGGTAGAGATATAAGGGATCAAAGTTTGATGGCATTCCATACAAACCCTTCAAAATTTGTTTCTGTTCCTTCAGTTTAGAACTGACTCAAAATTAGAGAGATTTATATGGGGCAGTATCAAATTTCAATCGTTCATATTTTAGCTGGGAATTACAATTAAGAGCTAAGTTTTGGCAAGGAACCTTTTTTAAGGATACTCCATTCGAAAATGGCGCCCAATCCCATAATTTCACAGATTTCATTTTTTGTGACGTCACACTTTAGAACTCTATAGAGCACTTTTTCCATGTTTACAGGGCCTCATCTTAACACTTGGAAGGTTGGGAGAATTCTCGAAAGTTACGCAAATCCTTGACTACGTTTCGGGTTTGCATAACTGGCTTGAATTCTCCCAACCCTCCTCGTGTTTAGATGAGGCTATAAAAACACGGAAAAAGCGCTCTAATGGTTAATTATAAAATATGTCAAAAATCAAGACTGACTTCACTTTCTTTCACGTCAAAATGAACTGACTTTAAAGCATCTGCACAATACATAGCGCAACTCTTACCTCACTGTTTGACGAAGTGAACTCTGCCTGTGAAATAAAGAAAACAATACAAGCTTACAAACGAGACTCAACAGTCTCTGCCCAGCATAGAGACACCCAGGACTTCTCTGCTTACAATATTATTACGTAGTTCTTTCCCAGGACCGATTACGGATTAACCCCGCTGTTCGCAAGCCTATGCTTGCATCGTAGGGAGTCGAGATAGATCAATAACGGGAAAAGATAGTATTCCGTCAGTGATTTTAGTTTTGTTAGCACCAGCAATGCTGAAATCATATCAGTTACAAGCGGTCATTGAAGATGACTGTAATAGGCGGCTGTGACCACTAAAGTGGCTGCAAGGCCCTTCATTAATGAAATCCAAACAACCTTACAGGCGGCAGTAGACCGCCGGTAACCGGCTTTTATTGAAACCCCTGAGTTATCTTTGTGTGAACAAAAATACAGCGTGATTGTCAAATGAAAGTGTAGACTACCATGCATGAAACTTACCTTCTGTCTGGATCCCTGTTCTTAACACTATCCTGGATTGTTGGGGCCATGGTGAGTGAGGAGTCACTGAGACGAACTTAGACGAAGAAAAGAGCTCTCTAACAAAGCACTCTTTCTGCTACATGGCTGCAAGACGCAGTCTGTCAGTCAGACTTGCTTCCAAATCCAAGATGGCTGCCTGAGAGTTTACACGAGAAAGACTGGTACTAAGTACCAGGGTCGGCCGAGGCGGCGAAACTTCACATGCTTGCTACGTGTGCCGACTAGCAATGTCCACAACGGCGGGAAGTTGACTGTTTGATTAGATGGCAACAAAAAACTAGCACATTTGAATAATAAACAGATAGTTTCCTAGCAAATTACACGGGTCCAAAGTGATAAAGAAAGAAGAAAAGCACCCCCCCCCCCCCCCAAAAAAAATAGACATTTTCACTAGAAATAAATCTTATGTTTTAATTTGAAGAGTGTCGAAAAATTAAATTTACTGACAAATTTCATTCTGTACATACACAAAAATAGCACGTTTTTATGTCTCGAAGAAAATTGATCACAAACTAATATTAACCACTCTGTAACATTTTATTAGTTATCGGTGATTTTCAAGAAAAAGAATCGGAATGAAATCTCTGTTACGAAAATTGGTCGGCGACTTCAAAGCGACACCGTGAAATCAGCTGACTTCATCCAATTGTAGTTGGAGCAGCTTTCAATGAAACAAAATTAAAATGAACTTAAAACGTCAATCCCAGTTCAATGTCTAGATAAAAGAACTTGAAGGAACTGTAAAATTACTGTAAGTTAGTGTTTTATTCTTTAGTTTTTCTAGTTAAACACACGATCCGATCTCCAGTTGGAAAAGAAAACGAATAAACTCTCGGCTATTCTTTTCATGAATAAAGCCTGTTGTTATTAAGCTTCCATTGTGTATTTGATAAATGTTTACTAAGAAAGTTCATTATTTCTTAAAGAAAAGTTAATATTATTTTTTAAAAAAAGTCGCGTTTAGCGCGGAAATTTTGCTGAAGGCCATTGAACAATATGTTATAAAACGTTGTCACCGCTCTCAGAAATCCTTTCTTTATCCACACTGTTTGACTGAAACTAATTTTAACTTGGAGGAGTTGTATATCAACAAATCCCGTTTCAGTTTCCTTGACCCCTTAACTCTATTTGTACTGATAGAATAATAATAATAATAATAATAATAATAATAATAATAATACGTCAAGAGTAGCTTTTACTTCCAACATATGTGTAACTACGCCTGGTAAAACTAAACTGTACCTAATACAAAATATACGCATACCTCTGTTTTCTTAGATATTAAAATCTACCGTTTGTAATGCAAACTTCGACTAGATCGCGTCAAAGTGAGTTACAGCAAATTTCATCGCCACAAAATTCATACTCAAAACTGATAACATTTTATTCCAAAACATTTGATCGCATTCACGTCTGTTTTATAGCTCAACCGTTTAATCATACAGTGAACTTATTATATCACCCTTAATAGTCAAGTTCAGGAAAATATATACTTTCAATTTCCGTTGTTAACCAAATAAACTTGATCTTTTTTCATTTAACACACCATCTCCGGATATGTATTTTTAATCTATCATTGACTGAATCCGTAAGCAAACAAATGGTTGGCATTATTTGAAATAACGAGAATTAATCTAGCTCTCCTTTAGAATCGTTTAGTGTTGGTAACACCTCCCCATACATCATTCTTGTGTTTTTGACAGGTATTTTTTTTCTTCCTCTATACTGCACAATTTGTTCGAGTCTCGTCCTAACAAAATTAGACGAAAAAGACAAAACTCGTATTTTTTTCCTGTTTATTTGTTTACTGCAGCTTAAATAAAAAGAGCCAACTCCGTTTCAAAGACATGGTAAATTGGAAAGCCTTTGTTCTTGTTGTATTTTGTTTACATCTCTTCGTCGTTTGCGCTCAAGGTAAGTTTCAGGTTTTTCGCGGAAGACGCTAATTTGACTCTCAGTAGTAAAATGATTTAATACTTCTTACAACTAATCAAAACTGATTCATCATTTTACATTGCAAAACCGCAAACTGTTGCCTTTCTTTCCCTAGCAAGTAGCGGCTGAGAGGTCGTCAACCGAGCCATTTATGATTCACCGTTTTTTCTCAGAGACCGTGATGTAGCGTGCGAACTCAAAACAGAAACTTGTTGCATTTGGACACCCTTATTATTCATCAACAATTGTGGTAGTTAAAATCGCAAGAGCATGAATAACATAATTTTTGAGAACTGATGAATGAAGCTGCTTTCGCTACACTTTAAACGAAATTACACCAAGGCGAGTAGGGAACTTGTCTTTTAAGGTAAGGCATGGAAAACCCAGGCAATTAAGGAGCATTAACCAAATCTTGGACGGCGACATGTACTGGCGCGACAGTTTTCTTTGACTCTCAGTGAGCGTAAATAAGCCAAACAGCTAGAAAAACTCAACGAGTTTCGAGAATAATCAGCATGTTTAAATTCAAAGCATAGAGGATGCTCTCGCTTGATCAGAGCTTTATGAGTATCTTTTATAGGCCAAAGCTATCCAGAACGAGATTTAAACAGACTTGATGGGTGATAATCCTCAGTAATGTCACAGTTCAACGATGTTACACAAGCTAAAAAGCGTATCTGATAAGGAAATACCCTGTTAAGCTCCATAAGAAAGCGCGCGTTAAAAGTAGCGTTTTTCGATAATCAAACACTGGGAATTATAAAAACAAGAACATTTCATTAGCTCTTGCTCTCACACCATTTCTCGATCTTCCAAATTTACACTCTGTGGGAGCAGGGATGGGGTAGTGCCCCGGGTTCGCCCGCTGCCATATGTGGGTCGAATTTAATTTCTCGTTCAGTGGTTTTCGCCTTGTTCTGAGGGATTTTCTCTGGATTCTGCTGTTTTCCGCATGAAAACCAGCTAAGGCTAATGTGGCTTCGTGAAGCCTTCCTCTCTAAATATTGCACTTTTTAAAAACTCTCTCAAAACGTCGTAAATGTTTTCCATTTCTTAAATATAATTGCAATGAATGGTTTTTAATTAATGTCTCCTTTTATCTAGGCACATCATCATGGAATCAACTGAGAGGTTAGTATAACAAGGCCTTCGAATATTGCATTGTCGGAATGAAGAGAAGATGAAAAGTAAGAGACTGAATCCCTCAGATAGGCCTTATCCCCAAGGAAATCCCTCTCAAGTAATTTTTAGATCACAATCCTGCAACGCAGTTTTGCACACGTGGACCATTTGGACTCTTCGCGGAAACACTCACGCAACGCGCGAGCGTTTTAACTTTATCTGCGGAAGAGCTGAGTACTACGTCTAAAAATAGAGGTTGAAAGGGATTACCTTGTTAATGAGACCTTCTAGTTTTTGATGAGAAATAAACTCTTTTCCCTTCACCCTCTCTTGATTATGTAGAATTACTCAGTTTTCCCATCATGTTTAGAGAACAAGAAGGAACTAATAATGGAATTAAAACAATGTTAAGACTAAATTGTTTATCATAGAACGTCATTCAATTGAAGAACAAATCTAAAAGACCGAAGAAGATTTACAGTACGCATAATAAGATGACATTTTTTTATTTTTCTTTCAGTAACATTTGGTAGATTTACCTCTTATCCACTGACTGCTAAGCAAGCTAGAGTTACAGGCTGGAAAAAAGATGCCTCTTGCTCAGGTATCGTTCAACCAAGTATCTTGGTATTTCAATGGTTTTGTTATCAGATGTGTTACATGAAAACTTGTCCTCTCCCGTCATATAAAGCCTTCGCTTCAGGGTGATTTAATTCTGTGCCACTGATGCTTTGTCATATATTTAATTTGAAGAGCGAGCTCAGTGTATCGTTCCATCGACGATCAGTATGTGGTGTATATTCAACTAGCTGTACATATATACTTGATATGCTTCTTCTCTGTTACTGCAGGTCGTGCCAATTTTTTCCACGGCAATCGTTACGTCAAAGCTAATGATGATGCTACAAGACTCATCTTTGACTGCGATGGCAGCATAGCAGGAATGCAGGCAACTGTAAGAGAATCTGATTTTCAGTTCTTAACTAAAATGTCACAGTTTCCTTAGGAGGTGTTTCCCTGTGCTCTGTAAAACGGTATATTAACTACGGGTGAGTTAATGGTTATTGCATTTGCAATGGACTTTGCATCGAAATGTACAGATTAAAGCTAGGCCGAGATAAATGTACTGCCTCTGTCCCTTCAAAATAATAAATTGCAGCGTAAGAAGAATTAAAGCAATAGAGTACATTTTCGCGTTAACATATAGCTTTGTTTTTTCTTTTGGGTGTAATTTGATGATGATAGGCCCCTGGTGCATAAATATTAGTTATCGAAACCTAACGGTTAAGTTACAGCACTGCAAAGGCATTTATGTTCTTCGTTCCTTCACTGAGAATGGAACCGCTGAAGTGGCACTGAAAACATTTCATGTTGAACACGGGGATCCCCTGGTGGAAGAGTGTGTAATTTTCTCTTCAATATAGACCGGGAAAAATGTACGCATATTTCACGAGTGCCACTGCTGGGGCGGATATAGGGGTTTCGAGATAGGGACCACTGAAACCGGTCCGCTGTAGGGGGTTTGGGGGCATCCTCGCCCGTCGCCCGGATAATTTTTAAAATTGAGGTCCCCGGAAATGGGACTTCCGGCAATCTAAGGCCAAGTCAGTGTGTCGAATCCCCCGAATCTCCACCCCACCCCCCCACTAGATCTGCCCAAGCCACTGTGTTCGAGTCAGCATAAGTGGCTCCATCCGATTGTTTTTATCAGTAACAAAGGTTTGGAGGAGCTATGTATTTGTTCTGTTAAAGTGGGGGTATAAGTTTCAAACCGAGGTAGGCCACGGTACTGGTTATAACTAATAGCTTTTTCTCACCCTCAGATCGATCGAACAGACACCTATCCCACAATCCACAACGAACCGCCGTGGATTCCAACAGATGATGGACGGGTGGCTGTCACAGCCTATTTCCGGGATCCCCAGGAAATTTGCGTCTGCAAAGGAAAGTGTAAAAAGCGCTTGACAAAGAAGCCGCCAATAGGAGATCGACTTTGGTTCCAGATGGCCGACTTCCGAAAAAAGAAAAACGTTATGGTAATACCACTGAACACCAAACAGATCGCGGGCACACCATGGGTTGAGGGAACCTGCGTGACAGCAATGGGTAAAATGAATCTTAACTTTGTCTTTTAGCAAGTTTATTTTTTCATTAATTAAGTATCAAAGGTAAATTCAGTTTACTATCTGGTGTTGGGTTAATGTTTGCATTACTACGCTTCTGATTGGTTAGAAAAAGGCACGCTGTCAACCAACAAACTTGCAAACTTCATGAATTTTGATGAAACATCAAAAGCAATAGTAATTTTGGATAATTTGGTTCCGTGCGATTTCCCGCACTCGAGGTCGGTTACGAGTGCGTGCTTTAATTTCTCGTTGTTTTATTGCATTAGCTAGAGTGGTTTTCTTTTATTTTGAGTTTCAAAAATTACTTCATTTGGTTTTGGATCAACATGACGGTGCCTCAATATCTGGATTTATAGTTCTCGATGGTACCAGGTCTCAGTAGACAGTGTTATTTTTCCGGTTCTTCATTGTCTGTGTGACTGTTTTTTCAACAGGGGTCCACTACCATTACAACATCTCGATTGATTTTGATTGTGACAAGGCCTTGCCGATCTTCCTACTGATAAGCGAGCAAACAAAATCTCTGATTGGCTTTGGCTGGGGAGGGCCAATTGATGTCCCGAGTAATGAATGGGAGAAGCCACATCCTTCTGTTTTTGCGGTGAGCACTTAATTCTATCCATCCATCATCAGCTGGTTTCTTGTCGTCAATCAGTTTGTTATAATCAG
>CM042750.1:32114741-32117557 GCA_022496165.2 Catalaphyllia jardinei | reverse complement strand
ACTTTATTTGAATGTCTGTGATTGGCTTTTCAGTTCACTGTGAAGAAATGGAAAATAGCTGACATGGCTGAGCCAACTAATTAGAGTTTTATGTACAAGACTGTAAAACCAAGATGCAATGCATTATAAATTTTTAAGAATCTTCTTCTTCTTGTTATTATTATTACTATTATTATTATTATTATTATTATTATTATTATTATTATTATTATCATTATTATTATTACTTCAGTATTATTATTGAGTTATTTTTTTGTAAAAAAACCTCTTAGTCGGCGCGTCGGGTATGTTATGGACGGGTCAATGGATCAGTGAGTAAGTGAGAGATGTATGTATGTCACACCAATCTGATCGGATCTACTATAAACAGCCAATCAAATTTCTTGTTTTAAAAGTAAATGGTACATGAGAAGATTTGATCCCGATACAGTTCAGAACGGCCGCATTTATTGTTCTATAAAAGAGGAGGAAGCATTCATATATTGGGTTTACTTTGGCATTTTCTGTGGGTTAGGCTGAGGATTTAAGTTATGGACGAGATGAGCCTTGAGGTTTGAAACAGTGCCTGAGCTAGTTGTACGCAAATGGCGAGATGTTTTATTTTTAGTTACAAAGGTAACTTGATATTTTTGTTTTTCAGAAGAAGTAAATTCAATTAGACGTCACGCATAGATGCTTCTTAGGAAATGTTTTATAGGAGACGAGACTATTTTGATTTGAAAGAGTTCGAACATTTACAACGTTTGTTTTGTTCTTGTTGCATGCAAATGTAACGAGAAATTTTTATTTTTTAGTTACAAAGGCTAATTTGACACTTGTTATTCACAAGGAAGTAAATTCAATTAGAGTTGGCAAATCGTCACCACTTGTTCACACGAGATGCTTGCTATTTTTAGTTAGAAATGGTAACTTGATATTTTCGTTTTTCACAAGGAGAAAATTCAGTTAGACGTCACGCACCGTCGCTTCTAGTTCTTAGGGAATGTTTTAGAGGAGACCAGACTATTTTTTGATTTTGAAAGATTTCTAACGATTACAATAGCTACAGGTGACGATTGTTTTGTTCATGTTGCATGCAAATATAACGAGATATTTTCATTTTTTAGTTACAAACGCTGTACAAAGGTAATTTGACACTTGTTTTTCACAAGGGAATAAATTCAATTAGAGCTGGCAAATCAAATCATCACCACTTGTTAAAAATTGTTGCGAAGTATTTACGGATAAAAGTCATCAAAGTTTGTACAAGAATATTAAACTCATAGAAAGTAATCCTGGACCAGTATACGTGAATGAGGTATTGATCTTGTTTTTGGGAAAAAAAGACCTCTTAGTCAGCGCGTCGGGTATGTTATGAACAAGTCAATGGGTGAGTGAGTGGGTGAGAAATGTATGTATTTCACACCAATCAGATTAAATCTACTATGTTATTTCTGGAGACTCCTGGGGGTGAGTTAAACCGCAAATTTAATTTGATTAGACTTTGAGGTGACATAGTGTTTGCATGCTTCGCGAAATACAGTCTCATAAGGTGGCAAAAAACTCTGAGGCGTTGGGAAGGGTAATGTGACAAGGAAACGTTCCAAACTCTGCAGATTTCCTGGAGTCTTATAAAATTTATACAGTTTTTCATGTGTCTGGTTGTTTCAAATGCAGGGTTACCTTTCATAAGGTCTTCTTGGTTTTGATATCGATATTAATTTGAAATGGTTTCGTGGAATATCAAAACCGAAAAAAATGTCTACAATCATTGTTGGCATCAGAACATGCTAAATTGCATCTTGTTATTAACTGAGTTAAATTCAATTATACGTCGACTCGTAAAAACGTGACAATCTTATTTTTCACGCGAACGTTTGTAACTTGATACTTTTTTTTCATAAAGTTATACAACATGATCCCCTTGTTTTCTCGAAAATTTAAGGGCGATGTGCTTTTTCTTCACTGCTGGAGATAAATATCTAAAGAAAAAAAGGAAGAAGAAAGATAAGCAAAATCTGTTAAGAGTTTGTATTCCTATGCATGACAACTTCACGCCGCTTTAAGTGTGTACCCCAAATTCTGGGGTCATTGAGCATTCATATATTCACGCTATTGTTCTTACTCATCACTTATTCATAACGATGTTCTGCCGACAACACGGCATGTTTCCGAAGAGCGCAAGCTCTTTGATGTTGGTGAGATATTTTTCTTTTATGAACAGAGAAGAAATAAAACCCCAGGGACTAAGATAATGTCTGCTTGATTAATTCTTGGCAATTTCAAACTTGAACCAGATATCTTTAATGATAAAGGGAGGTTTTTGTCAATTACCACAAAACACTGAACCGGACACATCGGTCAATATTTACGCTCTCAGCGAAATTTTGGTTACAAGAGTCGCGTTTGAGTGAACAATTTCTTGAAGGCCGTAAACAGCCTTAGAACTTTTAGAGTAAAGGTCGAAAATTCTCCATAATCGCCTTTTTAACTTTTCTGAGTCAACATTTTGATCAACAGAGGGTTTATTTTTCCAAAGTAAACACGGGAGCGCACGCGAATTAAATTTATGACCGCGGAGTACTTTTATCTTAGTTCAAAGCAGCAGTTACAAAACTTGTTGCATGTGGCAATGCGAACATTTTATTTGCTGATCTTTTCTTACCTTATTTTATTTTTCGTTTTCTTTGCTTTAACATTCTGTGCATAAAATCTTTTCGATTGATGGAAAAACTAAGGCAAGCAAATAATCGGGAAGCCTATGTGCATCGAGCGTGACGAGCGCCATGGGACGTGACAAGACACGGCAATTGGTCAGTTCTAGACAGTTGACATGA
>CM042750.1:32099741-32107241 GCA_022496165.2 Catalaphyllia jardinei | reverse complement strand
ACCCTGATAGCTAACCTTCCTCGAGAACACACAAGCCTTATGGAAAAGAACAAGAAACTTTTCCAAAGTCGCTACTATCGTTTGCTCTTTTTCCTCAGAGTTTACCCTTTTTTCTAAGCATTATGGGTTATACAGGGGCACAATATTTAGCTGTCTTTTTAGGTCAAATTGCTTAATTACCGACAGAAATTAAAGCGTAAATTATTAAGACTATTGATTCAGTGATGGCAAAAATGCCTTTTGATATGAAACAATTTTTGTTTGTATTTCAACTGTCAATGCATCGTATCAAAATTTTAGCTCAGTTTTTTAATATATTTTGTATAGAAAGTTAAGGAGAATATTTCGCTAAATGTTATATTTCCCAGCTCGATTGAGGTGCGGTTTATTTTTGTTGACTGCTGGACCAATATAATTTATAGCATAGCTAGCAGAGCCGTGCAATCAAATTCAGTATATACGTAAGTGTGCTCAAAATCCCGTTAGTGCACGCTGATGGCTTCGCCAGGGCCGGGTGGTTCAAAGCCCGATTAAGTTGGCTTAATACAGATTTAATGGAGTATAGGAGCACAACTCTAACTCTTTTGAAAAAGGTTCCAAGCTGTTTTTCCCTTCACTATTTACTGTTTGCTCAAGTCTTTTACCATTTTATGTGATATTTGAACAATTAAACGTCAACAAATGGCCAAAATGAACGACCGAGTACCCAATGAGAGACTGGGTACTAGTAGGTTAAGTCACGTTTTTCTCAAAATCTTCCCGTACGACCCCACCTCAAAATTTCAGGGATAAGAAATTGGGTCTCATTTAACATTCATGCAAAGTAAAACAAAAATCTGTAAGACAGAGTAAGAGAATGTGAAATCAAAAATAGCTCCAAATCTGTCTTACAGATTTTTTTTAATTTTGGCTCTAAACGTGATTCACCCCAACAAATCGACTGTGAAAATTTCAGCATAGGTTGTAGCATAGGTTGTAGGTTTTCGAGCAATCCTTGATCAAAGACAGGTTTTTACAACCTTGGACGAGAATTGAATTGCGCATGCCCTATATTTAAGTGCGCGCTCATGTGACGCCATGTATCGCGTGCGAGAAAGCACGAGTAAATTAGAGCTCTTTTACCAGATGTTTATTAACCTTTTTGTCATATTTTTTCGGCCCTAGGCTTGAATACATGTTTGAACGGAGTTTGAAACCATCGCTACATATAACAAGGAGATTTAACGCCTTTAAGTGCTGAAGTGGTTTTCGTTACTTCTTGAGGTTACTTGCGTCATTTTTGCACGCACGACAAATCAAACTAAACTCAATAGCGAGATAAAAGCTCCTTTTCCCTTCAACGAGAACGGTGACCCCAATTTTTATTTTATAAATTCAATGAGAACAATATCCGCAATAACTGAGAAAAAATTTGGGAAAATCTATTGCTACTTTTTTGGCAAATGAAATAAATGCTACAGATAGAGACGTAACGGGCCCAATAGAGCAAGTCCAAATTTGTTTCCTTTAAAGGATAAAATATCAATTAATAATGCAGAGTATTTGAAGCCATTTTTTCTGGGACGTAGATGAATAAGCAATCAAAGAAAGTCGAACTCTGCGTGATATAACACGCCGCATTGAAAAATAATCGAGCTTATTTGTTCCGCACTGAGATAACCAAAAGTCACCTAAATAACCATATTTGTCAGCATCGTGGCATGAAAACAAGCACGGTGACCCCCTCTTTTTATTACGTTTTTAACATCTCCTTGTACTGTAATTACAACATACCAAGTTTCATCGGAAATCTATGGCGGGTTCGTTTACTCGGGAATCACCTTAAGCTAACCCAGGGTTGGCGAAAAATTTGATTTTCAGTTTTGCAACTTTTTGGTGAGGTAATCTGTTTATATTGTTGGCCCTTCAGTTTTGAGCTGTAGTAATCTCAAACTACACCAAACGTTAGAGGCGAAAAACATATTTAAACAAGAAAAAAATAATGCCTCAGTTAGCGTTTAATCCTGGGTTAACGTTAACCAGCTTTCGAACAACCCGGTCCGGATTTTTTTTTTCGCGCGAGCGGCCATTGTTAGCGCGGGGAAAAATATTATATTCCGCGACAATAACTCGGCCCACCAGTCCCAAACGGAAGACAATTTTCCGACCTTTTCTCTTGGGCTAGAGTTCTTAAATGATCAGAAAAAGAGAAAAACAACGGAAAAGGAGACTCGACATCAGCGCCGTCACGATTCGCTTCATTGCCCAAGGGTGAAATGCAACAAATTTTGACAGAAAGATACTCTGGTAAAACCAAACAAATGATAAACTGGAAAGGGGTATTGCACTCCAGACTCCGTTCAATAAAACATTTTTAATCGATAGCTTTGACAGCTTTTAACAGAAAAAAATTTAAGCTCAAAAAGTGTTTTTTTTTTCAGGAATTATTTGAAATATTCATGCTGTCTCATTTTCTTTTAAAATAGCCCTTTTCACGGTTAGTTTTTCTCATTTGCATTACAGTGTAACCCAACGTGGATGCGAGGCAATTTCGGGCGAAAAGTACAAAATAGCCCGAAATTGCCTCGTAATGTAAATGAGAAAAGTTAACCGAGAAATAGGCTATTATATTACATTAATTTTCAGCCTTGAACATTTTTATTCTTAGCAGACTCCTCCAAATCGTTTTGACCCGTTCCTTTGCGACATAAGGGTAGGAGAATTCCTTTGGGCAACGCAAAAGCTTGCTTAAAGACTCTCAGTAAGGCATGGCATTCGTGGAAAGCAACTTTGTATTTAAATATTTTCCGTTGTATTGGGTATTAGTTATTTTTTAAAACCAATTGAAAGGCTGACCGGACGGCTAAAAATGTCAAATTTAATGCCCAATATTTCGGTTAGACAGGACTAACCTTCCTCAGGGGCTACAATGAAGCTAAGTAACTATGGATAAAATAGTTACAAAATTTAAATGATACAAAAGCAATATGTGTGACATGATAGGTTGAGAAAAATAGAGATAAATTTAAACTTGTACCAAAACATATATATATACAGAAAAATAAAAAAACTAAAAAAAACTAAATAGATCAAATTTCGTTAGCCTGTTTAATTCAAAGGTTTTTAATGGTATTTTTTAAAGGTAACAAGTTTTTTTTTACCGTGGATAAATAAAGGTTATCTTTATGTCTAAACAGACTAGTTGGCTTAAAAAGCCTTTCATTAGATTAGTATGTCTTTGTGGCCAGGGCCGGGTTGTGTTTGCTCTTCAGTTTTGAACTGAAGTAATCTCAAACTACACCAAACGTTAGAGGGGAAAAATATTTTTAAACAAGAAAACTTAATACTTCAGTCAACGTTTAACCCTGGTAAATCAACTAAAAAATGAAACTTAAGTTGGGCAATTCTTGGTCCTCCTTCGTAGTGCTGCATTACTTGAAGGAAATTTACCTCGTTTTCTTCTGGTTTTACCGGGAGTTTACCGGTACAATATACCATAGGTTTTTGACCAATCAGAGCGCACGTAGTATCTAAATTATTTTATAAATTGAGATGGCTCGGTAGGGTTATATATAACGCAAACTGTCAGTTAAAAATGCTATCTTTTGATCTATAGTGACAATTTAATAGTGAAAATATTAGATTATTTATCTGTCGTAACCTGTCAAGTTGCCATAGGCAAAGCAGCTTAACTAGTTTGTTGGTGAAGCATTGCGGGTTTTCGTTGGCCATTAGTCAAAGTTTGATTGTGTAAAAAATGACGTTTACAACAAACGCCGGGAAAAAATTGCCTCTGAATTTATTTTATTTTCCTCTGATACTCAAACCAGTAGAAATATCACTACAAAAAAACAACATTTTGTTGAATTCTCCTATTCAAAACAAATACAAATATTCTGACGTTTTAGTTAAACGGTTCAAATTTTCATTTTTAGAGGCTTGTTGTTTGCCGCAGGCTTCATTCTAATTTATCAACGGAGGCGTTTCGTTGCCTGTTTGTTTCTTGTCAATTTGTTAGTTAAGTTATGGCGGCAAAAGTCGCCCCTAAAAATCTTGATATTGCCCCTCCTTTCTCTGTTTTTTAGCTAAAATATCAATTCTCTATTGGTTCAGGTTGGGTTTTACAGTCGTCAACTACTTCAGTTCCAATCCAATTCGCCTCCTTTTCGTCAAAACGGTTGTCACTCTATTGACCAATCAGATTGTTTCATATACTTTGCTTGCTCATCTATGGTGTGAAGTTAATGTTTTGTGGACAAACGCCCAACAATACTTTTAATTCAAGTCACTTTTAATCTGCAGTTAAAGCGTGTATCCTCGAGAGGCTGCTAGTTAGCAAATTGAAATAAAAAAGGGGAAAATAGCTACACGATGTCAAAGAAAACGTGTTTTTTCCTACTCGGCGTTGCGGTGCTCTACATAGAGATTGTTGCGAGTTGCGGACATAACGGTTAGTAACATATTTTAGTGTTAAATGTTCAAAGAAAACAGGCCAGTTTTTTGGTCACAAAATATTATCAAACCGAATTAGGTTGGCTGTTCATCTTAGCTTTTGTTTGAATGATGACAGCATTGGCCTCAATTTCTCATCTTTTAAGCGCAGATTTTTTTTATTGACAAACGATTTGGTAAAAGAACATCATAAACATATTAGTATTTTGATAATATGCCAGGATAAAACTTTATTTTGTAGGTTTATTTGCTTCCCAGCTCATACGTTAAACTAAAAAGAGGGGGACATGGGGATTTGCGGTGTTGCGGTGTTGTTGCTTTTTTAACGCGGTGATGCGGTGAATAAAATCTGAACTTGCGGTCTTGCGGTGATATCAAACCCTTCGGTGTGCGATGTTTGTGTTTTCACGCTGCGGTGTTCGGTGAAATTAAATTATTTGCGGTGCTGCTCCAAGGTCCTGCGACTTTCGTGACCTTCTAGTTTTTCAAACGATTATCTATAGTGAACGCCAGAGCTAGGATAGGGCTCCAGTCAGCGTGTAACACCAAGAAAAGTTAGCGAAGTAAAAGAAGAGAGGGGCCATATCTCGAGGCTCTCCTCTTTTTTTCTTTGTCTGCTTTCTTTGCGCAAGGTTTCTTTACAAGAACAAGAAAACTGATCAGCGTCATCAGCAGTTTCGACACAAAGGCATTAAAAAGGGTTGTGATGTGTTTACTTTGTGCAAAATTTTTGAAGTATTATTTTAAGTGTAGATGAACGAATTATCGCACTGTAAATACGTGTGGCGGTGACGGTGGTTCGTTGTTTTTTCTTGCAGTGATGCGGTGTTCGTTATTTTTTTTTTGCGGTGTTGCGGTGCACAGATTCCCCCCCCTCCCCATGTCTCCCTCTATAAGGAAACAACACTAGGATGCGGCGACAGGCGGAAATAAAACTGAATTCTTTGACTTAAACTTATTGTAACTGTTAGAGTTGTGAATCCAAACCTGCATGAGAACGGTATTGCTTTTAATCCGCGAAAATTAACGTAACCTGTCAGTTTTAAAACAAAGTTCGACAGAACGTCGATCATTTGTTCGTTGCTATGTTGACAATTTTCGGCCTAAAATCAAAGTACGGTGTAGATGACTATTTTAGTCAAACTTTGATTTTCAACTCAGTGTTTTGGACTTGTCCCCAATATTTGAAGGACTTCCTCCTTCCTTCCATTAAACAAGTGTAC
Source organism: Catalaphyllia jardinei (assembly GCA_022496165.2). NCBI lineage: Eukaryota > Metazoa > Cnidaria > Anthozoa > Scleractinia > Caryophylliidae > Catalaphyllia > Catalaphyllia jardinei. The sequence continues at coordinate 32,101,587 of CM042750.1, read as the reverse complement.
CGGCTATTTGGGGTCTACTGTAAGATGGAGTCTTTAATTATATGATGTGGGTAGATCTAGTTGTCAGAGATGCTTCAAAGAGCGAGACTCGAATGTTTCCGGTATTTTAATCACTATAGAAAACTCGCGCGTTAGAACCGAGAATTCAGTGCTAGCAGAGCAAAGTTTTAGCACCGACGAAACTCAATATTTTCTTTGCATTTTCTCATCTCTAAGAATGAAATATTCATGAATCAGAGCAACATATCCTTTACGTTACAGTTTATAGACTAAAGTAAAAGGAAAATGTAATTGAAAAAGACCAATAGTAACTTCCCATTACCATAAAAGTCGGACCCTACTAATTCGAATTCGAACTCGGTTATTTTTCGAAATCCTCGTTATTTCATACTTAAACTCATTTCGTTTGGATTTGCCCTCTAGTCATTTACTATAGTAATATTCTGAGATGATTAGCATAGGCTGACTTTGGAGATTATTTATTAAAGTAATCAGGAAAAAACTGGAAAAAGAAAATTACAAATGCTGAAAAGTCTGGTAGGAACAGCTAGCGGTAAAACCAGGTGTTTGTTATTGTTATCTAATTAGTCCATTATTTGTATACCGATGAGTTGTTATAGTTTCCGAAACAAGTTAGATAGTAATTAAGATATCTAAACAATAAAAGAAAAACAATTAAAGAGATTTAATTATATTTACAAACTAGACCAAAAGACGTTTGTTTAGTTCTTCCCCCATGAAAAGATTCATTCCTGCTTTCCCACGAGAAATAATTAAAATATAAAACTGAAGAACCTCGAAAAGTTTCAAAAAAATTGATCAATCAGTCAGACTTTCACTGAAAAAATGTGCTATAGTGCAACCAACTGTTTGGCCTGTACGACACGAACGAGCCAAAAACGCCGGTTTTGAATGTGACCTACTGATATCTCCTTCTCAGTTATTGAGCTTTAACTGTAACCATATTGATGTTAATGTCAGTGTTGAAGGCATTGCATTAATAAATGCACCCGATAAAAAAACCAAATTCCATAATTAGAGAGAATGAACATGCAAAAGTTAGTTATCCTGCCAAATTTGAGAGAAAACAAGATTCTGCCTTAATAATAATCGAATTCTTACGTTTAAAGGCGTTATATACCAGAGTTCCACCTCTTTTCCACACACTGATACAAACATTTGCAATGCTTTTATATTTTTTTCCCAAACAAAACTTCGAAAACCAGATCTGTCAATATTCGACACCAGGAGCCCATGTCGACACTCACATTTGTCATATTCAATGGGGGTAGTCGCTATCGTCAAAACCGTCTTCCGGATTAAATATAACGTTGATAATTGTATGTTGTGCTAATAAAGGGATCCATTGAAGCCGATCCAAACAAAGACCTTTGTCATTAATATCGCTGATATAGTCAGTTATATTGTATATAATTCCTATGTTATCTATCATGTTGACCCCTAACATCTGAATAAAATATTAATTTGATTTTTCCCAATTCTGTGTTTTTTAATGCTTTGAAGGGAACACACTGACACAACGCCACATTAAACAGAAAAGTAGTAAGATTACAACAAACTCTCGCCCTCCATACTGATAATAATTAGGGAATCTTTTTAACGTCACCCAACTCCAAGCGAAACAATTGCAGTTATAGTAATTAAGATTCACCTTTAACACATTGTTTTTCTCTCTTTTTGTTGTTAAATAGGGAATAAATGGGATCGCTTGCTGGGTAAGTTATGCAGTGAAGTGATTTAAGGTTTTAACCAGCTGTTCAATACTTGACCTTGAACAGGAACACGGGTGAAGAGGCTTCTCTTTTTCTTAAGTGTAGTCGATAGG
>CM042750.1:32065756-32094741 GCA_022496165.2 Catalaphyllia jardinei | reverse complement strand
AAATGGTGCGTGCTGTTTTTTAATATTTAACAGTCGTCTCGCATTGAATTCCGTCGGTTCAGGAAATCACAACTTAAACATTAATGACTTGCACAATAGTGCGGAACCCCTGGGTCCAGAACAAAGTCCAACAAATCATCCGTGCTACGGTATTTATTTTGCGGCTATTCTATCCTCCACTGAAGTTAACACAACCCGGAACACAACTTGGATCTTCTTTTGAATTAGCAAGCGTTTGATCGTAGATGAAAAGTAAAGTGTTCTACATTCAATTTAACAAACGTGTCAATTCATTTTCTATTAGGTAGAGGCATCAACAGAAAGTGACTAAGTTGGGATCGGGAAAAATTACATTTGCCCAAAAGTGACTAAGATGGGGTCTATAATTAGCCACAGAATAGACTATAATGGGGTAGGGGTTCTGAGTGGCCAGCGGCACATACCCAGCAAAAATTGACCCAAGTACCCCCCCCCCGGGAACACGAGAAACATTTGTAAACCACGAGCCGCAGGCGAGTGGCTTACGAATTCTTCGAGTGTTCTACCAACATCCCAAGTGGTTTATCAGCCTATAACCCATAGAAAACTTGTGGTCTATTGCTTTTATATAATAATTCAGAAGGCGCGCGATTTTTCCGTGGGTTTACCGGCACAATATAACCCACACCTTATTGACCAATCAGAGCGCGCGCACTGATTTGGTTATTGTATAAACCGAAATATTACAAGCACATAAGATCGAGTCCTTGCATTTGTTGTCTATCAAGTTTAGTCACAATGCAATTACTCGGTATAGCATTTATTCTTTATCTACTAAAGCTATAAGCAGGTAATGGATTTTGGAAAAACACTCGGATTGAAATGCGCGATTCTGTTTGCCACAATACGTTTTTGGAAAGTTGAAATCTGCAGGTTGGAATGGTTCCGTTATATTGATGACTACAGCTTCGCTGGCTTTCGACTGATCAACTTGTCGTTGGATTAGGGAGGAGGCTGCGACTCTTGACTGGATATTGTGGCTTCTACTTCACTAGTTAAGTTGATTGTTTCGCACATTCTTTTGGGTGGAGGCTCTTTTAAAGAATGCAAATGAAACATTATTAGACCAATATTTTAAAAACTATGTCACATGAAAAAGTGACTGGAATTAAATTATAGAACAGATTCAGAAAAATTAGCAAAAATTATGTAGAATTTACTCACTAGATAAAGAAGGTTTTCCATTTTGTTTGGAAAAGTCGATTCGTGTTCTAGAATTTTGTTTGTGTGTTAAATCAACTCAGCTGTAGTAATAGATTGGCAGTTATGTTTCTCTTTTTTCTGATGACTTCTATTATTATGTTGTCGCCATCAGTTGACCGGCGCTGCTAGACAACCTAGGTGATAACAGTTGGCTCTAAGGGATGTCATGTCAATCATGTTAGCTTAGTCGGATATTAGATTCAAATGGCGTAACTCGTGAGCAACAGATCGGACCCTGGATAGGAGTCGACAACCATTGTGCGCGCCTCTCTTAAATCAACCCCGGTGGTCAGTTCCTTCCAAAAGTAACATACTGGAACATTTTGCTGTCTAGAAAATACTTCGTGTACGTTTGCTGCTTCATTGGCCAAGACAGTTTTCTTTTAAATATGTGATCAATGCAGTTTGGTTCTCTTTAGTTCTGCCGAATTCCACAAGATTTATTCCAATTGGCACACTGACTTTCAAATGTCCGAGCAATTCCATTCTGCAAGTGAAGTATGATCCTTGCAGTAAATTTTCCAATTTAAGCAACTGGAAAGAAGAAGCATGAAAAAAAAAAAATCAGGGCTTCAACGGGATTCGAACCCATGACCTCCGCGATACCAGTGCGATGCTCTACCAACTGAGCTATGAAGCGACACATTGGGAGCAAGGTCAAATTATTGAGTTCATATTTTCCCGTGCAGTGAAGTTATATGATGTATATATGAAATAATTCATATTTGAACTGCGGTTATAGATGCAAGTGAAGTATGATCAGTGTGGCTTCATAGCTCAGTTGGTAGAGCATCGCACCGGTATCGCGGAGGTCATGGGTTCGAATCCCGTTGAAGACCTGATTTTTTTCAGGCTTCTTCTTTCCAGTTGCTTAAATTGGAAAATTTACTGCGAGGATCATAATTCACTTGCATCTATAACCGCAGTTCAAATATGAATTATTTCATATATACATCATACAATTCCATTCTCTGGTCCACATTTTCCCAGATCAACCCATTTCTTCCTTTATATGTTAAAGCTCGCCATTTTGTCTTTCTAACAACGGTTTGTGATGTACATATTTGCATCCAATTGCATAGAAAAAAAATAGAATGTGATGCTGCTCCTATCATCCGAACTAAGAGAAAGTGTTGCAGAAATGTAGAGAAAAGGCAGCAAGAGGAAATGCAGATTTAAGCAAATTAAGACCTTCAATTAACTCTACTTAAATAAAAAGGGAGAAAATGACAATTCTAATCATATGTGCATTAATAACGTAAAACGTACAGGAAAAACGTGAATTAATTCTCGAAAAAGAACAAGAAAAAGACCTTCGCGGGGGGTCTAATCAGTGAAAACCCCAATTATCGCAAACTAGCTGGAATTAGAAAATTGAGCTTGGCACTATATCAGTAATCGATCAGTATGTGAATGCAAATAATCCTACAGAGTTTGGTGCTTGTATCAAAAATCGCACAATTCAAAAGCTATGCCGCCGGACTATCGTGGGTTCAAACCCCACCGAGGTTAAATTTTTTCTGGCCCTTGGGGACTCAAGCTTTTTATAAATTCATATTTAGAATTGTGTAAATTTAAATTTTCCTATTTTACTTTTATATCAGGCGAAGGACCATATCATGGACTGTATTGATATTAAACCGTTATTATTATAAATGTAATGCTTGAGCTCTGGTAGATATTTGTACTATTATTAGTATTTCTTTGTATTATTATTATTATTATTATTATTATTATTATTATTATTATTATGCGATGTTTCTTTCTGCGACCGGACAATATCTGGAAATCTGGTAGAATGACTCAAATAGCTAAAGAACAAGTCAAAAAGCACAGCGTAACATCCTTTCAATCTGAAATTATAATTCTTGTACTGCTCTCCATTGTAATCAGCATAACCATGCACTTCGACTTCATTTCATTCAAATGAAGGGACGTCTCGGTCACGTTGAACTTTTGTTTGTTTGAACTTCCGAACAGTTTCAATCAAAGTTTTATGACCAGCAACAACTGAAAGATCCTTTGTTATTTGGAGTAAAACTCAAACTCAAACTGACCATTTTTGCTACAAAGTAATTGCAGCCAAAGCGCTTTGCTTTACGTTTTTACGGAAAATGCCGGCTTTTTTACGAATTAATAACGATCGACTGGGTCATTATAGGATCGCGAAAGTTCCCAGAGAGACTGGAACGAGATTTAGATAATTTACGAAGGTTTCTTATATTTTATGATTTCTTGCGCAGGTGCACTTTGTACAGTGAATAATTACCCATGCTGCCAGCTGAAAAAAATAACTTGTAAGGCGCCTCTCTGAGTACATGGAAATCATAGGATGATCTAGACTCGCACATCACGACCTTATCAGTTAACAGGTAAGAGAGGTTATAAATCTGTTCACTCAGATAACCAACTTCAATGTTTTCAGTCTATGGTCTTATTGATTGCTTTTCTTCACGCGTCAAAGCTAATCGAGAACGAGCAAAACGCGTCCTGAGCAATTATTATTTCACCTCCTTAAAAAATTCTATTTGGTGCTTTTTTATCGAAAAATCAAACTCTACAGATTCTAATACGCAGAAAGAAAAATGAAATGCTACGTCGGTTCCAAATTTATTCAAATCAAGTTTTCCTATAAACATAAAAACAAAAACTCCGCTGGCAACAACCAGTAAGACCTGTTAGTTTAAACAAGCGGCTGATTCAAACGTGATATTTATTTTTAATGAATTAAATCTAACTAAAACACCTTATAAACTGTTATTTTGAGGTAGGGGTGTTCAACGGCTGTCGAAGGTTAGGCCTGGGGCAAACGTCGAATCCAAGTCGCGTTGAATAAATCAAAAATAGGTGCGACAGATGTCCAGCCTCCGTCGATCGTATTTCACAAGTTGCACTTTCTTAAAACACGTGAATAAGCACGTGTCCAAAAAAATCAAAAATGAAATGTCAAATGTTTGTTTATAGTGGTCATGCACTTAGCTACACCAAGCTAGTTCACAGGCATGCCACTTAAACTGAAGGAAACAAATATTTCAAATGAACATAACAGGCTTAAAAATCCCAACTGGCGGGAGGCAGACCAGTTGGCTATTTACAAGCATGACCGAGGAGTTGAACTAGGGTCCACAGAGAAACAACTCCAGCTAAGTGGTCGGAGCGGGACTTGAACCCGCGACGTCCGCATTTCAAGTCCGGCGCCCTAACCATTTGGCCACGCTACCTCCTCCTCGGCCACCCTGCCTCCGCGTGTCCCCGTGCAATTCGCTTGATGCGCTGCTAGTTACTACCAGGAGTTTTTAGTGAAATGCCGAAATACAGTACTCGTCGGGCCTTAATTTTGCAAATAATTGCGAAAAATAGAAAGAAAAGACTCGCATTGCATACAGCTCTGAGAACAGTGACCAAAGAAAACAGATGTTGCCCAAAGTGGCATAATTGACCGTGCTTTTGTCAGCGAACAACAATGGAGCAGCGGTCTTTAGCAGTGGTCATGATATCAGCAATGTCTTTCTCACCACTTCCGGTCGCGAAATTCTGCATGCTCACCAGGGAGAAAATAGCGTTTGGCATATGGCGAGTATGTATTCTTCTGACGTTTGTCCAGTCCCTCACATTTGAATAAATTATTTTGTAATTTACATGATTTATGAATTGAGTTCAGCGCGTGTTTAGAGCGGTGTTTGTGAAACGACTGTCGCGTTATCTGACATGGCAAGTCGAACCAATGCTAGAGTGGAACCAATTCATTTGAGTCGAATTTAATTGCAGAAAAAGTCGCACCGTTCATGCGGCTATTTCAAACAATAGGTTCGACGAATTAAGTTCGATTAAGATTCGACGTTTGCCCCAGGCCTTACAGTTTGGCAAAAGTTTGGCTGTTAGACATTGGTCGTATTTCAGCCAATCACAGTAAAACTATGTATTTTTTTTAGCCATTGAGGAGTTAGAATGTTTCTTGAATAACGCGCGCACTCCTTTGAGGTTGAATGTTCATGTATTGTGTTGTGATTGGCTAATTGCGTCACACGTGTCTCTCGTACTTGGCCAGATTTATAACCTTAGCGTTCATTTAATAAGCGGTAGTCATTGGAAAAAGAATCTTAACTTCAAGCTTCCACGTTGCCAAAAAATGTGAAATTTAGAAAACACTTGCGTTAAGGTCCGGGTGATCTGCTATATACTGGTGTCACGCACGAATAGAATTGTAGATCAGCAAAATTCTGCCAATATCTGTGAACTTTGACAGTTCTAATTATGACAGCATTGTGGATAATCAGGTCTCTCGATAAATCCCCTTGACCCGTTGTGTTTGTGTAAACGTTTCTTAGCAGAACAATGTAGTTCGGAAATTTTCAACTTAACATGGCGAGAAGGGAGCTGGCTCCCAATCATAAACTGACAAGAAGAAAGAAAACAGTGTTAATATTTGGAGTAACCTTGGCAACCATTGTGTTAGTTAAAATTATCCAATCACCTTCGCCGGATCTAAGAACTGCTGACTTCATGAGACAGTGGTGCCGAATTAGACAAGCGCGAGTGGATTGGGAACAAATGTTAAAACCATGCAAAGGTAACCTCGCCTGGGGTGTCAGTCTCCCGGGCTGGGAAGCAGAACAACAGACGGATCCGGATGAAAGTTTCATTTCTATGTGGGATATTCGACCGTGTGGTGAATTCAGCAGGCTGGGTATTCGAACTGTAGCAAGCAACGGACGAGAAAAACGAATCGGAGGAGATTCGTGGCGAGTGCAGCTAAAGGGCCCGGCCTCAGTTGCTGGGACTGTTTTTGATCACATGAACGGGACCTATGAAGTGGTGTTCCTTATCACTGAGCCTGGCAATTACCAGGTGGAAGCAATTTTGGATCATTCGCTTTGTGATGGGTTCAAGGATCCGCCTCCGGACTGGTTTATTGTTGGTAAGTTTATCATTTACAAGATCATACTCGTCCTAATCACCTGCGCCATTGGTATCAGCCACAAACTTATTAGAAAAACCAAGCCATCGAATAGAGCGGTTTTCAATTGAGTGTCGTAAAATCCAAACCAAAGAAATTATTCTAGCCAATCACAAAGGACACAGACAATACAGTGAACCAATCAAGAAGCCCGAGAAAACGTAAGCAAGCGAGTAGAGATCGGCTTTGGTTCTAATTCTAATTAGATCAAAAAGTGGCGGCAGTTTCTTAAGCCCGGCTCGTATAACCTCATAGCGCAACAATAGTTCCCTGCATACGTCAACTAAGTCAAAACTTAGCTGTCCTACCGAAATCGACGACACGATAGTTAACTTGTGAGTTCCGGGTTTCATTTGGCGAGGAACAGCATATTTTGTTCAAAATAAGACAACTGTTACCCTACCTGGCAACACTCGACGAACTAAGAGCAAGTTGCCATGCCGGACGCCGGCGACCCATTTTTGGCGCCAAATTAGAAGCTTGGAAACACAAAATTCTTCATATTTTTCACCTTTTACGAACTGATAGGGTTTTTATAAATTGTAAATTCCTTTTCGTGAATATTTAACGCCATCTCCGGTCAGAAAAATTGCTTGATTTCAATGCCTTTTCTGTTAACTTACATTTGCGTCAGGACAGTAAAGTTTTCCCGCCCGCTGAAGCCTGATTGGTCAATTCAATATTTTCCACTCGCTGACCGTATGCAAGGTACATTTGGACACTCAACCGAAAACTGCTCCATAAAAGTTGACTCGAAACTGTCCTCCCTTCCTTTATCACACATTTAGCAAGGAAAACAAGAACTTTCAAAATTAACAGTTCCCGAAAATCCATCGAAAACTGATAACCCCCTCGTAACTTTGTGATCTGATGCATTAAAGGAAACTCACAAGGAAAGAACCAAAAAGAGGGAGTCCTGGGTCCAACAAAGCATGGCGCTGAGCGGCCGTACATCTTAAAACCTCTGAGGTCTGGTAACCCAATATGGATCAGCATTCTCCCAGTGCCTTTTGGGAAAGAGCCTCTTTATCAAGGTGAGGCAAAAATACACAACTGAAAAACAAGAGTAGACCGATGTGGATTATAATGTTTTTGATTCTTGTAAAATAATGTGAAAAATTCACATGCACATCTATGTATCTTGGATTTTTCAGTTGTGCAGTCTGTGGGCGCCGGTCTAGACTTAACTTGTGGAATTCAATGCAAATTTCTCTGGGATGGCTTTGGTAATTGGGTCAGTGGTCAGCAAGGCTCACTAACATGGAAACCTTTCATAGAAGCTGATGGTAAGTGGTGGACTGGGACAGAATCTGATATATGTCAAAACATCTCCACAAGAGAGGAGGAAGGGAGAGAGACTGAATAACTTATAGAGGTCTTATCATCAAGGTAATTCCTCTTATTGTAATGTTAGTTCACTCCCGGCTTCGGATTCCAGAAGGGTCTATAAATATCTAATTTTGTGACGAGGATTTTACTGATGTAAAATGTATATGAAATAATTCATATTTGAACTGCTGTTGTAGATGCAAGTGAATTATGATCCTCGCAGTAAATTTCCAATTTAAGCAATTGGAAAGAAGAAGCCTGAAAAAAAATCAGGGCTTCAACGGGATTCGAACCCATGCTTCTTCATGCTTCATGTTTTGATGCATTGGAGCTTTTAAGCTGTACTATAGAAAATGCCATGCTTAGATTGAGTGAGATTTCATCGATAACTCAATCTGTTTAGCTTGAGACGACACGTCGACTTCAGCAGTTTGAAACCATCTCTTGCTTGCAAAATTTTTGACGCAATGATTTCACCTATTTTGACTTATAATAGCGAAGTCTGGGGTCTCTATCAAATCAGACTTTAAGTACTGGGACACTTCACCGATTGAAAAAGGTAACCTACAGTTTTGTAAACGCTATTTGCAAGTGGCTGCAAGTGGCTGAACTTGGCCGATATCCTCTTATCTTTGATATAAATAAAAGAATCCGAAAGTACATTAGCTATCCTGCATTTTGTAGATCACATGCAGAAGAAATATATTACCCACTGGAAACATCCCCTTTGCAATTCACAAAAGCTTGAATTCTATAATGTTTTTAAAGACAGCTATACACCATCAATTTATCTTTATGTTACTAGAAAAAATCCTAATAGAAAAACACTCGTGAAACTTAGAATAAGCAATCATAAACTTAATATCGAGACAGGCAGGTATGACAACATTTCGATGTGTGATAGAATTTGTCCTGTTTGTGGCCTCAATATTGAAGATGATTGAAGATGATTGAAGATGAGATTCACTTTTTGTTTGATTGCCCAAAATATTCATCAACAAGAGACGGTAATAGAAAATAGATAATAGAATCCCTAATTACAAGCAAATACCAGTGTCAACTTTAATTATCCGACTTATGAACTCTACTGATTATTATCTTAACAAGCAGTTAGTACAATACATATCATCCTGTTTAGAAATGCAATCAAAATCACACGCATCATCTACCTTACAGATAGAGACAGACACAGTTTCCTGGATCCCAGTCCCCTGCGGCCGGACAGCGTGCTGTGGATATACGGAGACTCGGTCAGTGAACAGTTTTTCTGGGGAGTCAGGCCCCGGCCGCTATGCACTCATGTTTTTAAATGGTGTGGGCACACATACAACTGGATCTACCAATTAAAAGGTGACTATGGACTTAAGGTGATTCCTCAGAAATAAAAGCTACCGATGAATTTTTTTTTTGAAACTTACCATGAATGTTCCCTACAAAGCACTGTTTCGAAAAAAACAATAAAACTGATAGGTCACCATGCTCGCTTGAGAGATGTGATGGGCCAATCTTACCCCATTTATCACATGCGTTATTCATCGGTCCACGTTACATTTTGCGGCAGCTGCATGCATAGTTTATTATTGACTCCTGTGCCGGCCGTAACCGGCTGTGAATTTCTGGTCATCTGTCCATCGGTCCTGTGTTGCTGTAGTCTTGTCCTTTTTCTTTTCCTGCTTCTTGTTTTGCTCAGCGGAAGTGGTAGAGCTGTCAATCTCACTGGTCGGAGACTAGTTAGCACTACCACTGCATTCCGACTGAGAACTGCTTTGTCCTGGCTGAAAACTACCAGTAGTAGCTTGGGCATTGGGGTCGTGGAATTCCGATATTGGCATGACTCGTCAAAGTTTTGAAAAAATGATCCGGGTGGTAGCAAACGGGAAAGCTGTTTGGGTCTGACATCATTCAAACTGAAGAACAACGCGCGAAAACCTTAAGGTCACGTTCTAGTGTAACCTAAGTACGGGAACTCGGTTAATTGGCCCCATTTGTCCTGTTTTAGCGCAGGACATCGAAACCTTTGAAGCTTGGCCGTCCTCTGGAATAAGTGGAATGTTTAGCAGACTCGAAAATTCGTGATCACACTAGGACCGTCAAGTCAAGCGACGACAGATTTTTGACATTAATTAAACAAGTTTTGATTTGTCTGGCTCTAGTGCGATTCTGCATTAATTTTTTATACTTTACTTACTGCAGCGCTCTAGCATTTTCTTCTTTACTCTGCAGGGAATATCACGGTTGCCAAGGATGCTGATGACAATCTCGACTTCAGCTTCATGAGGGTCGCTAGTGAGGTGTTGGACGTTATATCCAAACCATTTTTCGACAAGAACAGTGTGATTTTGTTGAATGCGGGTCTTCATTACCTTGAGAGTACAAACTTTTCAAATTATCAAAAGACGATTGGTTCATTAATAAGACTCTTTCAAGAAACAAAGATGGTGACTAGAGCCAATGGAAATTTACTTTTTCCTGGTGAAATGATATGGAAAACAACCACGGCCTTGAATAAACAAAAGCTCGATGGCAAACACATCCAAGCAAGAAGGTTTCTAACTTATCAGGTATGAAGCGTCTTGTCTGAAATCCGCTAAACGTGGGTCAACGTTCAAGGCAAACGCTAGGCTTTCTTACACGTTTGTTCTACTTTATTCTAATGAGCGTAAAATTAACACCCGTTGACTTGCGTAAAATGACCCAACAGGCTACGAGTAACCCTTTGCTCAATTCGTCGTGACTCTCGCAAAAACACGCGAGAAGAAAGCTAACCGCGCGAGGACGCCTGATGAAAAGAAGGGCGGGTCATACTTTAAACTTTTTTTTACAATAAACAAGTATTAAACTCACGATTGTAAGTGTAATTTGTCACCCATGATACTAAAAGGCAATCAAATAGTATACTTGTGAAATTAAGAAGTAATTTCAATTGAAGTTTGCCTGAATGCCGGGGAAATTATTAGAATTTTGACAAAACGCGCGGGCAATATTTCCTAAATTCACTCGTCACCATTCACGTTTACCTACATGAATATCCGAAACTTCATGTTATCAGCTTTTACCGATAACGATTTTCAGTTGTTATGCCACTCACATCATTCATTGTTTCTTTGTTTTATTTTTCCTAGCAGCGTGTTCTTCTCTTCAACTCCTTCGCCACCGCGGCCATGTGTCAAGCCAATGTTCCTGTACTAGATGTTCATCCGCTGACCGATTCTTATCCATACGGCACTGGTAAACCATCCAGACCAAGAGATGCAGTTCATTACGAACATTTTGTCTTCGAATCGGCAGAGAGACTTTTGGAAGACTATTTTTACCGCACTTATAAGTTGGATTAAACTCTTTTTCTTAATTTCGTGAGTCTTGCTCTGTTGTATTTTAGTAGTAAACTTACTACGCGATCAGACGTACACAACTACAACACGAGAAAAAGGGACATCACGTGCAATCTAAATCTCCCTCTATGCAGGACAGCTACTGTGTAACGGTCATTTGACTATCGCGCTTTAAGTGCCTGGAACACTTTGACTGTAGACACTATAAATAGCATGTCACTATGTACTTTTAAGAGGAGCGCCAAACGCGAATTGCGGGAGCAGACCCTATACGTTAAATTGTTAAATAAGATTTGATTTAGTTTAGATCTCAGAAGAGATAATGTAATTGTACGCGCGTAGTTTAAATTTTCAGTTTTGTACTAAGATTGTAATAAATTTAAACTTTTTCTACTTATCACCTCTTTTTAGCATTTGTAAATTAACTCAGCCCTTTGGGAGAGTTAATAATAAAATTATTGTATTATTGTTGATATAAAAACTAGTAGTGCTTTCTATATCATGCAAAAAGTGCCAGAAATTTCGGTTGGAAGTCAAATGGAAAAGCCAGTTTGGGTTCTTCGGGACCACCTCTGGTCCACTTTGATCCGTTGGACCAGTCGGACGAAAATCTGCCATTCCATTTCATTTGACAAACTGGAGTATTGCCTGCTTCTCTTTAGCAGATTTCATCAAGAGACCATGACCTTTTCCTTGATTTCACTTATGTAGGGAATTCAGGAAAGGAATTAAAAAATGCTAAGAACCATTCCTCTTGGTTAGCCTGGTTTGGTCGGAGATGTCGTCCCATTTTTTCTCTGGTAGTCCGCTGGTCTCTGACCTGGCATAATAGAAAGCACACAAGGAACCACATACATCATTTCAGTTCTTAACCACGATCGAAGTGAGCCGTATGCTCGAGTTTTAAAATGACCTAAATATTTTACTGATAAAATTCGTGAAATTCGTGCGAAATCACTTCCGGGACCCGAGCGGGGTATTTTTCACATCCTCAGCAGCTAGTGCCTGGATATTGATGTCGCCATTTCCCGCTTTTTACGGTTGTTTGTGTAAAAAGTTAGTTGTCTGTGTAATAAAAAGGAGAATTACTCGGTGGCTTGACCATGAAGAAGCCTGAGAATGAAGTTCGAGGGCTTACATGTTAGTTTCTTACAAAATTAAATTTCAACGAGAGACATCAGCCCATGTGGGCTGGAAAAATGTGAACTAAACCAAGCTAAACCAAACTGCTTTTCCTTCTTTTAGCGGGCGCAAGTGACTTCATCTCTTTATGTATTGTGCTCCTTGAAAAAGCAAATTTTGAGCAAAAGGTGGCGTTAATCCCACAGATTAGGATTTCCAAAAATCTTTTATGTTTTAAATCGTTCAAGTGACTAAATTTTAGCTGAGTATGTCTGTAGGAGCAAAACCAAAATTATCGCGCAAATTTATCGTTTAAAAGTCAAAAGCCCGCGAATTATTTCTTTCCAGCGAAGGCAAACACAATCATTTTCATGCTATTCGTCTGCTGTGAATGAAGCACCTAACACTGACTGGTGATTTGAAGCCACATGCCACGAGGGTGGAACGAAGTTAAATAAAACAACGAGGCTGTGGGGATGGAGAGGATGTTTGAGGTAAAAGATGAATGGTTATCCTGGTGCTTTCAACTTGAAATGAGATAATTTCTACCCAGAATACAAAGGTCAGTACGAGAATTAATCATTCTTATGGAAATAATTGACTCATGATGCGTGCAAGAATACAAGCTTGACTGGATAGAAGACAGTCAGCCAAATTTATTAGCCCTAGTTGGTAAGACAATGCTTTGGATAATCCAAAACAAATTCAATAGAGCTTACGTCTATGCTTAAATTTCAGTTGTTTCTGACCAGGCACTAATCGTAATAATTTGTCAGAATCCATTGTTTTGAGGAAATCAACGATCCGAGTAACAATTCGAATGGCCTTATTTGAAGAGTCGAATTCTTGCATGAAGACTCAAGCCTATTCATAATTTTTTAGCCTTTAAAAACAGTTTCATCGTTGCACCACTTGCTTTTTGAAACATTTTCGGTCCATTGGGATCTAACAATTGTAATTTTAGTTAATTTCACTGACTGGTATATTTACAATTGAATAGGCTCTTGTAATTTACGTAAGAAAGAAGCAATTAACACCCGACAAGACTGATGCAAAAACACGATACACAAGAAAAACATATAAACACGCTTTCGATACTCTTTCTAAAACCCTCTTGGATAACTCATTCAACCGAAACATTGCTGTATAATGCTTTTCTCGGGCCCTTTCTGTTGTATATATACAATCCTATCTATATTGTAAAGCTTGCAAAATAGTTGCATTTCGGAAGGAGTCCAAGGGAAAAACGGCCTTTGGGATTAGATTAGTGGTAGAGGGATTTGGGAGGATGAGTTTATCACACACTGTTTTGTAATGTCCGAATGGAAGTCAGACAGCTATATAGGAAAAAGTGAATTATTCAACATTCCTTTCAATTAAAACTTTTAATTTCAAGAGGCGCTGTTGCTTTCTGATCCCTAAAACTTGCTAAGCACTAACGTAAGTGTCCTGATCATGACACCTATATTTCAGCGCACAATTTATACGAGTTTAATCGACGCCAATCGATTCAAACATGCAAGATATTTTTGATCAAACATGTTCTATCTTATCATAGAAGTCTCGGTCTGACTGAAATTAATCGTCTTTTAACCATTCAACCTCTCACTTGCTTCTTAGGCAGACAAATCGATGAAGCTTGGTACATTGCTATATATGCTCGGAGACGTTTCTATTTCTAGACAGTGCCTTCTATGACTGAGTATCACAGAGATGTCACGGTGCACTCAGAAGAAAATAACAGTCAAACAACATCTCATGAGGTCCTTCGCTGTCCAGCAGGACTGCAGCGCAATTTCCGTCAATTCTGTACTTCTGTTCAAATTCTTGTGACAGGGGGAAGAACATTGCGGGGTGTGCCAAGGATATTTGTTTTACGCAGAGCATTTTTTCTATTCTGGGCTTTAACTGTTACACTATTCGTGTACCTCAAGTGGTATTTTCCCTTGTATCTTACGAGCACAGTAAATCGCAACAGTTTGTTGGATTTTAAAAAAGACTGGTGTCGAGTGCGTAGGGTCGCGACAGACTGGGAACAACATGAATCGACTTGTGAAGGCAACGCCAATTTTGGCGTGCATTTGCCCGGCTGGGGAATTCAAAACAGGACCGACCCCACTAAAAGTTTCATTACAGTAATGGACATAAAACCTGCCGGAGAGTTTAGCAGATTCAGTATTCAGTCCCAGTCACATAACGGTCAACCTAAAACTATAGGAGGTGACGATTGGAGGGTTCTTATATGGGGACCATCTTCGCTTAAACCAACAGTGATCGATCACGGTAATGGGACGTACGAGGTGCTGTTTCTCATCCTGGAGCCTGGAACCTACTTTGCGTCGATAGTTTTGGATTACTCGCTGTGTGACGGAATGAAAAATCCTCCTAATTACTGGTTTATGATAGGTATGCTGTGGTATTTGTAACATTTATAGCACTAATTTCTCCAGTATCGAGCTATAGAAACACGAGTGGACGTTTGGGGGAACGACAAATGCTGTGGGAACACAGAGAATACAGAGAACATGTTTTTTTATTTCCTTTAGAAAATACTGCAACTGAACAAAAAAAAGAATTGTTCACTTTGACAATCAAAACGTAAATTCTTTTCGTTCACCGCATCATTTTACGTTATCAGCTCGCGCTAGTTCTGTGTTTCTATTAAAACACGATTTTTAATCAATCAGCGCACTTTTTTTCTTTTAGCTAGTGTTTAATGTCTTTTTATGAATTAAACGAGATTCTGTGTACGCAACAGTAAAACTTGAAGAGAAATCGGTTGTGAAAACGGAAGGAAAACGGCTTTGGAAACAATCGCATTCTTTTAAGTTACAAAATACCTTTGCATATTTTCTCCTGTTTTACATTAAAGATCTGTGAAATATACAGCCAAGTTCATAGTTTGTTTCATTGTTTTTACATCAGGAAATATTCATGGCAACAGTCAACCGCATGGAACTTTGATGGAGCCTTATGTCTTTTTACAAGCTGCTCTTTGGGAAGGAATACCACTGACCATTTCTGTGCCACAACCTTCTGGGCCAACAAGATACGAGGGTAATATGGTCTAATCACAGGAAGCACACAATTTTGCTGAGTAGGTAAAGAGTAAATATAGCAACGAAAAGAATGAACAGTTTACCTTTGTCCCCTCTTGTCATCTCTTTTATCTTGCGCGATTTTACTGGCAAAATTGCTGCTTACAACTCCTGCGTAACACTCGTACCTAGGCCTTTCCGCGCTCAGGAGAATTTTTTTTTTTGAAAAGGGAGGCAACTCTTTGCCAAAACATTTTGAGCGCACTTCGAATATTCGCTCGAATCTCTAAATTTCGTTGCTTTCACGAAACCAAACAAACACAAAATGAGGTTGGAAGGTTTTTCTACAACTTGGCCGAATTTGTTATCGAATACTTTCGCGACAGTCAGAGAATTTTAACGACTTTTGCAAAGTTTTGTTTCAAATTCTCCGACTGGTGCAAAAGTATTCGAAAACAAATTCGGCCAAGTTGTAGAAAAACTTCTGAACTCATTCTGTTTGTCTGGTTTCGTGAAAGCAACGAGATTTAGAGATTCGAGCGAAATTTCGCAGTGCGAAATGTTTTGGCGCAGAGTTGCCTCCTTTGTCAAGTTTTATACAACTGAGAAAAAATTTGCTGAGCGCGGAAAGGCCTAGGTGCGAGCTTAGTGCCACAGTGTTATGCAGGATTTGTAAGCTGCGGTTTTGCCAGTAAAGTCGTTTACGATGACCGTAAGATAAAAGAAATGACAAGAGGGTTAAACTGCTCATTCTTTTTGTTCCTTTATTTACTATCTTCTCTCCCTACTGAGCAAGATTGTGTGCTCCTTGTGGTCTAATTTAGTCGAACCTCTACTGACGCGGTAGTGAGCAGCTCTCTTAATCTTGGAATTCTATTTGCTGTCATTGCAGCAGCTGTTCGAGTTCTGGGGTTAGGGAGCATTATTTCTGTTGTTTGTTCTACAGTGTTCTAATTCCCTCTCAAAGGGTCAGTTCAAGACGTTCATGACACCTCATGAGAGCTGCAATATGACCCCACTGACAACCACCTCTACAACGGCCACTTTCCTCTGCCTCCAGGGCTGCCGCAGTGAAGAGGTCTAACTGTACGTTCATCCCGTAACTAATTAGATCGACTAAATTTTTTAAGCTAGGCTGCAGCGAGGAAAAGTGTCGGAGAAATTTTCATCTTGGAAAATATCTTCCAGAAAGCCTTGTTTATACACAAACAACTAAGCCATAAGTCCTTGAGGCCAGGTAAGCGTAGAAACCCCTCAACAAATTCAGACCAGGTTATCATTACATTACCATCAATTGTCAGATTTGTTAAATGCTTGTAAAACGAACTAATAACATAATCTTTACAATTTCAGAATTTTTGAGCTATGGACTTGGTAAACCTCCCTCATGCGACGAGGATTGCAAGTTTTTATGGGATGGCTTTGGCCGCTGGTACAAAGAGACCTGGAGACCACATGTGAAAGGTGAATGCGAGGGAAGAAGTTCTGAGAAGGCAAACAATATTGTCGATATCAAATTTGATTCCTCGGAAAATTTATCCTTGTGACGCTCAAAAATGTCTTGATATCAATGTTTCTTTTAGTCAAGTCGTTACTTCCTTACGTTCAACCCGCTGGCTTTGTAGGCGTTCTTTGCATGTAATGGGATAAACCTCCTATGTCTAAATTGTTCTAATGGCCAATTCTCTCTATAATGCACCTGCATCATCTGGGACGGAATGTTTGATTTTAATGAATATAACTCCTATGATTCTCTGCTGGCGTGTCTTATAGATGTAATCGGCCAATTGGCTGACAATAATCTTTTCTATTCGGTAAATCTTCTCACATTTATGAATATCTCAATTTTCAGGCTTGTGGATGAAAAATTCTCCAAGAAATCGCGAGGGCGTGTTGTGGATCTACGGGGATTCTAATGCGGGACGATTTTACCGTTCTATCCTTCAGACTCCACTGTGCAAAACAGTTTTCCGCGGCTGCACACTGTCTTATAATTGGATTTATCCAATCAAAAACGCTACCGTAGAGATGTACCAAAGAAACTTTCTCCCAATAAACATAACACGCGTCTTGGAAGCGATAGCGAGGGTTATTCATTTGCCGCAGATGAATGACGAGAAAAGCGTTATTATTCTTAACCACGGACTTCATTTTATTACGTCAACAAACTTTTCTACATACCGCCAAGTTATCGATGGTATTGTGGATCTGTTTAAAGAAAAAAAAGTAAATGAAAAAGGAGGGATTGAATTGAAGTTCAAAGGGAAAATGATTTGGAAGACAAACGCTGCTATCCACAGAGAAAGACTGAGATCGCCACACAACCACAAGCGACGATTTCTAACTCGACAGGTACAAACCCTCCGCGGGGGATACGCCTATATAAAACGGACGGGATTGCTAGTCGGACATTTTCAAATGAACACCTAAGAGGTACTAAGATCAGTGTGTTTTTGGGCGTGGCTTGAAATTTTTTTTCACCCCCAAGAGATACCAATTCTGAGCCAAAGTTATGAATCTGCTCATTTTTAAATATCTCTTGTCATGAATGGATGCACACCCTTAGAGATACCAAAACTGCTTTTCTAACTAACTTTTCTAACGAGCACTCCCGTTCTTTTTATGTGGGCGTTCCACTCCTCGGCAAAAATGTTAGCATTTGTCGAGAGAAGATAAAGAGGGATCACAGACGAGCCCAGGCCTTAATGCCGCTGGTAACCCTGTGATGGACTAGCATCCCATCCAGGGGGGAGTAGAAATACCCCTAGTCGCTTCATGCTACAGAAACCAGGATAAACTCCGGCTTGATGGGCCACTTGGCTTGTTTACAGAATTTATCTTACTGTAATGGTTAGTTTGTAAAAATATTTTCCTTTCTTTCAGCGCGTGCAACTCTACAATGCCTATGCTACCTGGGCCATGTGTAAAGCCGGTATTGAAGTACTTGATGTATTTCCACTCAGCGCGTCTTTCCCTAACGGCACTGATAACAGCGTGGATCCGTACGATAGCGTACATTACAAAGACTTGGTGTTCAAACCCGCGGAGGACATCTTGCTAGAGTACTTTAGTCCCTGGTGGATTGGAGTCAATCACACAAGTAGAATGACATAGAAAATAAACATAAAGAAAGTATTTCGTATAAGACGCATGGAACAGCACCACGAACTCGTGAACTTCCTATCGGGTTAATGCATTGAAATCATACACTACGGTCAAGAATGAAAGCAATTGCCTCTGAATTTTTGCGCTTGTTTTTTTGTAAAATTGTTATTACAAAATGAAATTGGTAAGAGGTTAAGGTACTAAATAAGTTGCACCGGTTAAACATGTAGTTGCTGACTGGTGGCTTATGCTAATGTAAGGCGCGCTGGGGCCCGCTTTCATAGTTAAAAGGAAAACAGTGAGAATTCGGAGCGCTATTATGCCAAACTACAAATTAAAAAAATCGGGCCTGTTTTCAGCGTTGCTTTGATTTCAGTTAATCACCAAATAAAAGCTATTATTATTCATTCAAAATATTTCCCCGTTTCTGATTGGTTAAAACCACACGCATAATTCACCATAACCAGCTGTTGTTACAGTAATCCTGTAGTTCTTCCAGACCTCTATTTTCATTCGTCCGTATGACCTGTAGCTTACTTTGTTATAAGGGCCAGGAGCATTGTTTCTGTTGTATCGTCTATTGTTTCGTTCTCCAATCACAGACCGCCTCTGGAAAGCTACAGGCTTGCTCTACTGTTAACCAAATATTGAACCAATGACGTCAAAAGTGAAGCCCGCGGCACATTATTGAGCCGATGACGTCAAAATGACGGCAAAAATGCAGCCCGCTGCAGATTATTGAACCATTGACCGATAAAACCTGGGGACAAGGTTGTGTTACTTTTGGTGAGCGTTAAAACAAAGAACGAAATGGCGAAACCGCTTTAAGAGCGGGGAAATATTTTGAATGAATAATAAAGCAATCATTGAACTCGGCTTTCGTAGGATATGAAGAATTCTGTAGATCTCGGAGGTGTTATCCACCTCGGCCTTCGGCCTCTGTGGATAACACCCTCCTTGATCTACAGAATTTTTCATATCCTACTCAGCCTCATTCGATAATTGCTAATTATACAATCCCTCTTCACAACAAAAAACAACTGAGTGTAGTTGAAACATTCACAATTGTGATATATAGTTATCCATGAGTATAATCAAATTCCCCAGATATTTAGATTTTAGACTGTGTTAACCAAACTTACTACAAACTGCCGTTGGTATTTTTAGCTAGCCTTGCTGAATGTAAAACAGTTTGCGTCTATTTTCGCTGTCAGAAGTTTACACAATTGTTGGACGTATCAAGTTAAAAGTACGATTGAAAATGAGCTTTTCTAAGGTGGCTTTGTAAGTTTTACGATCGCACGCGCGCAGAGGACGAAAGCTTTAGTAATCTGTGCGCACTCTAAGGACAATGTTAAGGCTTTCCGATATTTTTGATGATAATTGATTCCTGTCCCCTCCCCGAATGCAACGCTTGTCCATGGCAGGGTACCCATTTATTTTCTTTGGGGGAGAGAGGCACTGTGAGAGTAAAGTGTCTTGCCCAATAACACAACACAACATCCTCGGTCAGGGTTCGAACCCAGACCGCTCGATATCCAAAAGCCGGGACCTCAGCTCTTTAAGTATTCAGCTGCTTTCCAGGAGAGCAAAGCGTTGTTATAACAAACAATAATTTCCAGAAATCTGCTCAGGTTGACAACGTTTATACACTTGCCAATGCGCGCGTTCGCGAAATTAACGGAAAGTCATTAATTATTTCTCTCATCGTGGGAAGCGAAGAAGCTGTCATTGCAAAGTTAAATATTTGGTTTCAGCCATACCTTTGCCTTGAATGGGGCACCGAACATTGACTGGTGACATGGAATCACATGCCACGAGAGTGGAGAGTATGTAAATAAAACAACGAGACTAATATTAGAAGTTGAAGAGGGAATGCGATTTTAATATGAAACAATTACTGCCGGAACACTAGTACTGTAAAGGGGATATTCCAACATAGGTCAGCACCGGAAATATCTCTCAGGTAAATATCTTGAATTTGTCACCTGCAAGTGCAACAGGACAGGCTTGACTGAATGAAATTTAGTCAACCATTTGTTTTATTGTTTGGTAATACAATTCAACTTGAATACCTTTCGTCCAGACGCCTATTTTCTTTGAATACACCCAGATAGATGAAACAGAACTTGTATACATGGATGGGATCTATCCATCTGTGCTTTTCCTTTCACGGTAGCAAAGGTAAATGGCCATCAAACTTTGAAACCTTTTTTTAGAGCGGATGATCATTGAGTGGAGTAATGAATCGAATAGCCTCATTTTGAACAATCAAATTTATGTATGAACGCACGGATTTAAGCTTGATTAAACTCTTTTCACTTGGAAGACTATCAGTTTCAAAATTGTTACTATAACAGATTAATGTATTTGGTTCTCAACTGCTCCTTCCACAGTGTTCATGCATCCACATCACAACTGAATAGTCCGATAAGTTTTTCAAATAAAACTTCTGGTTATTTGCTCGTCGGCTGAAAAGCCGGTACATTAATGTGATGCTGGCCCGTAAGATATACTAGTTATTCAACGCTGTAGATAACTATTATACGATATGATAACATAACAGTGGTGGCTTTCTTTACTCTGATTGGCTACATATGGTATAAAATGAGCATATAAAGTGGTTCTAACTTTTAATAAATGAAACCCTAGTGTATGACCATTCAAATGAAAGCTATTGAGCAGCACTTTCAAGTGGTACTGTTTATTATTTTTTTCAAGGCGGTTCTAAATTTTAAGTCCGTAGATGAAAGATTATTGTGTGATCATTCAAATGTAAATGTTGAGCAGTGGTCGCTTGCTTCCTAGGTAGACAATCCATGAAGCTTGGAGGACAATCTCTTTACGCCCTCCTTAGAAGCCTTTTGTTTTGTGGAGAGCAAATTTTATGACTGAATCTCGTAGAAATGCCTATATATACTCCAAAGAAAACAGCGGGCGAAAAACATTACAGGATGTTTTTCGCTGTTCGCCAGAGCTTCGGCGCAAGTTACGTCAATTGCGGACCTCGCTCAGTTACTTGTGACAAGACGCAGAGGGGTGCACAAACTATTTGTTCCGAGCAGAACTGTTTTTCTCCTCTGGGCTTTAACCGTTACTCTGTTTGTGTACCTCAAGTTGTGTTTTTCGCAGCATGCCACCGAGACGATTAAACGTAACGGTATCTAAGAGTTTAGGAAGGACTGGTGCCGAATGCGCAGGGTTGCAACGAACTGGGAACTTCTGGGAGCCAGTTGTGAAGGACAGGACAGACCCCAGTAAAAGCTTTATTCCTTATATGGACATTAAACCTGCCGGGGAGTTTAGCAGATTCAGTATTCAGTCGCAGTCATATAACGGTAAACCCAAGACTACAGGAGGAGACGATTGGAGGGTTTTTATATGGGGCCCACCTGAGCTTGCACCAACAGTGACTGATCACAGTAATGGAACATACGAGGTGCTCTTTCTCATCCTCGAGCCTGGAACCTACTTTGCGTCGATCGTTTTGGATTACTCGTTGTGTGACGGAATGAAAAATCCTCCAGCTTACTAGTTTATGATAGGTAAGCTATGACAACGGTTGGGAGCGCTAATTTTCTGTTTACGCAATCAAGGCAATATTACTCCCGTTGTGACTGCTTGAAAACAATTGACGATAATAAATGGAAGTAATGATAATAATAATAATAATAATAATAATAATAATAATAATAATAATAATAAAAAACACCAAATGTTTATTAAGAAATTCAAAGAAGAATCTTAAATTTACGAGTTAAGGAAAACGAGGAAATCAGGGCAGGGTCACATTACTCGTTTCTCTGTCTATCTATTAGGAAATATCCTTGGCAACAGTCAACCAGAAAGAAGCTTAGTGGAACGTTATGTCTTTATACGCACCCCTCTATGGGAAGGAATACCGTTGACCATAACGATCCCGTCCCTGGCTGGACCCACAAGATACGATGGTAAAGCTCTGGCAGCCGATTTTAGATACCGCTCAACTAACCTGTTAATTTCCCAATAGGTTTAAAATCAGCAACAGTGGGATAACGTTATCTTTACACTTTCAGAATTTCTGAGCTATGGACTTGATAACCCTCCCTTTTGCAGCGAGGATTGCAAGTTTTTATGGGATGGCTTTGGCCGCTGGTCCAACGGGACCTGGAGACCACATTTTATAGGTATAGAACGCAAAATACTCTATATAGGCTCTGAAACGCAGAGACCCTAAGACAACAGAGAATCCGAGAGAGAAAAGGAAGGAATAACGATTGAATCCGAATTTTCTCAATCTTAACCTCTAAATCTGTATTCAGGTTTAGGGGTATGTTTCTATTTGTTATTTAGCTATTGGAGCCGCAAACCTAAGCTAAATTTTGCAGCATCTTTAATCAATTTGTGATGAATTTAACTTATGCAGACTGGTATATCGACCGCCTATTCTGTACCTTATGTCTCTTCTCGCAGGTTTGTGGAGGAAACGTTCTCCGAGAAGTCACGAAGGTGTGTTATGGTTTTACGGTGATTCAAATTCGGGACGATTTTACCGTTCTATCCGCCGGACTCCACTGTGCAAAACAGTTTTCCGTGGCTGCACCCTGTCTTATAATTGGATTTATCCAATCAAAAACGCTACCGTAGAGATGTACCAAAGAAACTTTCTACCAATAAACATAACACGTGTCTTGGACGCGATAGCGAGGGTTATTCACTTGCCACAGATGAATGATAAGAAAAGAGTCATTATTCTTAACCACGGACTGCATTTTATTACTTCAACAAACTTTTCAACATACCGCCAAGTTATCGATGGTATTGTGGATCTGTTTAAAGAAAAAAAAGTAAACGACGATGGAAGAATTGAATTAAAGTTCAAGGGAAAAATGATTTGGAAGACAAATGCCGCTATCCACAGAGAAAGATTGACAGCCAGTTCAATGCCTTACCACGTAGCTTTACCACGGAGGGTAAAGTATACAAACGAGCCAAATGGCCCATCAGGCCGGTACTTCTCTCCGGTTGCAGTAGCCTGAAGCAACTAGGAGTATTTCTACTCCCCCTGGATGGGATGCTAGTCCATCGCAGGGTTACTCCCAGGATTAAATTTGCCGGTACCCATTTATACACCTGGACTTGTGACAGGCACTGTGAGAGTAAAGTGTCTTGCCCAAGAACACAACACAAAGTCCCCGGCCAGGGCTCCAACTCGGACTGCTCGCTCCAGAGGGGATCGCACTAACCATGAGGCCATCGTGTCTGAGATGAGAAAGGGGGGAAGGAACTCTCTTATGGGCTATATAGACAATTTGCTGCCCCAAAGGGTATCGCTTTTTAGCCATTTTGGTCATAAAGGGGATCGACTTACGCCATTTTATTAGATAGGGTATGGTTTTTGCACTCTAGTCTCGAATTTAGTATGTGTTTTTCAAAGAAGCGACCTTTTCATCATTATCGAAAAGACCATAAACAAAAGCCCTCCACAATGACTTCATCATCATAAAATAGGTAACTGATTTTAAGACAGGTCTGAAACATGGTATTGATTGTTAAGGGTCCGGTCTTGAATAGGGTATCAAATTTACATACAATACATACATACTTTATTTATTTATACACGGTAAAATCTTCAGTTAAAAAAATTAAAACAACACTGTTTTACAAGATTGCCGTGTGGGAGCCTGACTGACAATTGCTGTAAAATTTGTCAAGTTCCCTTTTAAAATACCCAAGAGAATCAGGTCACATAAATAGGGTAAGGGTTTTCGGAAGCGGACCCCACCCTTTTATCCGATTTATCCGGGGGCACCCCCCGGCCGAAGGTCTGCGAAGACCAATAAAAGCGTGCGTACTATAGTGGTTTGTTTATTAAAATCCTCAACTTCCTTTCAGCGGGTTGAATTCTACAATGCCTATGCTACCTGGGCGATGTGTAAAGCCAGCATTGAAGTACTTGATGTATTTCCACTCAGCGCGTCTTTCCCCAACAGGACTGATAATAGCGTGGATCCGTATGATATGGTGCATTACAAAGACCTGGTGTTCAAACCGGCAGAGGAAATTCTACTAGAATACTTCAGTCCGTCATGGCCACGAAGTGACACAAAGTGACGGCATAGGTAATGAACTTGAAGAAATTACCTCGTATTAGACATACTGAATAATACCACGACCTTGGTCTCAGGGGGGAGGGGGGGGGGTTATCTCGATGGATTAAATACAAATCTTTACAATGTCGTGATACCCGGAAAATATTTGCCCCATGGCCGGGATTATGAGGACACGGGAGGGGGGGAGGGGGGCTGCACTATTTTTCTACATATGGAAACCATAGACTGCCTTAACTCAATGCGCTGCCTATCGGGTATTCTATTTTATCAGAAATTCCTGTCCTTTTATGCAGCTCTAACTTCAGTGTTTCCTTAAGAAAGTCATAAGTGAGCCTCTATACTTGTAGTTCTGAAAACATCCCGACTGTTGCCTTACACTATTGGTTGGAACTCGTTATGTATTCAAATAATTATTACACTTATTTTTTTCGTGGCCTTGTTTTTCCTCTTTGTTACCTCATATGTTTGCAGTTTATCCAATTTGGGATCCCACTAAAAGAGTACTTGTAAACTTTCGATTACAATTAATGTTTTTGTAATTGGTTCAGTTTCATAAATAACCTTTTTCTTTGGCCATCGTATACCTTGACAAAAAATAACACTAAGTGCGGTGGTAAACAGGGCAATAAAACGCATGGTTGGAAAATAGAAATAAAACTATGTCATTTAACTTGACGTTTCGTTTTCTTACTGATGTCATACACAATGTGTTAGTCGGTCAGTGCGGTCACATGTTGCATTGAAAGAAATTGTCCAAGAGAAGTGATGAAGTCGTAGTAGTAGCAGTAGTACCACTCCTCCTGTTGGGTCGCCCAGCGGACACTTTTTCTTGGTAACTCCAAAAGGCTATTATTCAACAACAATATACAAAAATAACTTCAAACTTGGCAAAAGCATGGCTAAGACCAAGGTCTATGTAAGTGTAGTATATGAGTGCATTCGGCTTAATTGGGTTGGTTGGTAAAGGCAAAAATGCGTCCGCTTGGCGCCACTGCTGCCCGTTCGTGTTAGGAAATCGCTTTAAAACCCAGAAATAGATCAAATGTTGGCTTTAGGTGTCTTCAACATGCTTATAGAGCTGCGGCAAGTAACTCTAGTAATTTTAAAACGACTAGGTATTTCGTCCCAAAAAGTTCAGTAAAGGTATAATGTCGAGTGGGTGTTTCAGGTTACGCGGAAATCGGAAAGTTCCATGTTTGCACGTTTTTGACTTTATCATTCTCTAACTCTATCATTTTACGAGAATTACAAATAATTTTTACCCCAAAATTAGATCTATGTATGGGCAATGCGTATATGAAGTTTGAGCTAAATCGTTTTTATGTGGTACTGTCAGCACGTCTTTTAGTGAGGAATGTTTCATTGTGGGAAAATGTCCGCAAAGCGCCATTCCATCAAAGTGTGCTATTTTTGTACTTTTGTAAAAGAAGTTGTCTTCAACCGTGAGAGTTAACCGGTTATTGTACACCGCATTAAAGAATATGTGTTTACATGCTTGTGTGCAATGCCTCAAAATATTAAGGGAATTTGTTACAAATTTTTTCAAATTTTTTCCCATCCGCAAAGCGCCACAAAGGGGTGATTTTGGCTAACTCTGAAGAGATGTAGCGCCTTTATATATGAAGGAATTTCCTTGGTTCCTAAGTATGTTTCACAACTGTCTTTGTTCTGTACAACTGTGCACCTTTGGTTAGATCACTAGAAAGACATCTTGTCAATTTCCACAGTTTAAGACATGCACCAAGGCTGCAATAACAGTAAAATTTTGAAAATTCTTAAAACAAATAATTTGCATGGTAACTTTTCAAAATTTGTCCAAAACGAAAATCTTGTTAATGCCTTCATATTAAAAGTATAACAAAAATTCTGGTTGCAAACGCATTCCACAGATATTTGTTTATATCACCGATCAACGACGCAAACATCATTTGCGTCTAATGTTCAAATGCCTATAACTTCGCCAATACTTAAGCTTTTCTTGAGTTACCTCCTGAAAACTTAAAATTTCGCATAAACTGTAATATTAGAGAGCTTGGGAATGAAACACTGGAACGTTTTTTGGGGGGCAAGTTTTTCGTACTTTTTCTGAAAATACGTTTTTACTTAATTAATTAGTGACCACTTATAACATATTCATAATTTGTGAACTAAGTGTGCTACTAGCTTGATATTTTAAATATTGGTACATGTACGTATTGGCAATAGTTGGGTGGGTTGCAAGCTTAATTTGTTAAGGTTTGCGGCGTCAACAACAATTTTTATGTTACCATTCAAAGAGCTTCTTATGTCCGCAGAGTGCCGTTTGTTGAAGTTGCACAAGGTGCCTGATAATTATTATACGCATAATAATATACATCAAAAAATTACTAGATTCTGATTGGCTGAGAGCAGTGCAGTTCAAGTGTAACACCAGTGCAAAAAGTGTAACACCAGTGCAAATTACATATCGTTTAAATTCTGGATTATGATTGACTGATAGACAAAAGGAAATTTTCTAAGACAATGATATCACGTAAAATTATGACGAAAAGTTTGTGCAGAAGCTTCGAATGACAAAAAATGGCTTCAAGAAAGATCTTCTGGCACATCCTCTGTTGGGAATTGTATTCAGCGAGTTGTAGGCTCAGGTCGGCTCAGACTCCAAATTTACGAACTCTTTGAGAAACTAACCACGTTATCAGGAACACACAGTAAACGGCGAATCATAATGCCTAAAAACGGTGAAGAAACTAGACTCAAATCTCCAAAAACTGCAGCAAGGCTGACCTAAATTCTCAAACCCAAGTTCAAATGCACGCGCGAGCACATTCTGGGCCACGATTGGCTAATTAAAATCACCTGAAATTAAGCGCGCGCGCAAAACAGAGAGGTGAGTTCAGAGTTCGTACAGTTTAACACATCCTCCACGCAAATGTTTTCATGTTTATATTATTAATAAGTAATCTTACGGTTTTTCTCGTTCAATTTGGAATTAATTTGCACTTGTGAGTTTCAAAAAGCAAATTGCACTCGCCGAAGCGGCTCGTGTAATTTCAGCTTTTTGAAAACTCACGCGTGCAAATTAATTCCAAAATGAACTCGAAACCGTATGATTACCTATACGTATAAATACATAGAGGATATTAGACGTTGGCGAGAAGATATGAATTTTATGTTCGAGTGGCGAGAACATAATATTCATATCTTCGAGCTGACGTGTAATGTTCTTTTTATTATATACATAGTGATGGCGGCGTTTTTGATGATTTTCCGAAGATTTCCGACCACCTTCCGAAGACTTTCCAAAATTGTTCCGAAGGCCACACGAACATTCCCGAAAATTTTCCGAAAATTATTATCTGTCCGGAAAGCGCCAGTAGAGTAAGAGTTATTTAAGTTGTTGGCAGACTTCTCTCAGCCGTACACTGAAGACTCCATCTTTGGTAAGTACACGTTTTTGTTTATGCACATCATTATCCCCTCTTTAAGGTGCTTATAAAGTATAAAGTTTGCAATTGTAAGAAAAATTGTTAATCATAAGGGCCAGCGGTTTCCAATAGAGTGTTTTGCTGTTCTTGGGGGCTTACATGAATGCGTAATTTAGGCTCAATTGCCGTAAACGTTTCTTACTTTAGAAATACGGCGCTCGTGAGTAAGCATAATTATTGTTATTATACACCAGACTCACTATGAAAAACCTGATTGGTCGAGAGCATTCAATCAATTGACAATAGCTTGTGAACTTGACATGATAAATGCAATATCTGCTGCAGATATTGCATTTATCATGTCAAGTTCAACGTCTGCCTGGTTACCAAGCCCATTGGAGTGTTCTCCTCAGAAACAAAATGACTGAACGCCTATTTAACACCTAATGAATGCCTATTGTTTAAAAAAAAATGTATAATAATTATTGAATTCGGTTTTCGCATGAAATCATGAATTATGAAAACTTTGTGTCTGTATTATCTGCAACACCCTTCGGCTTCGGCAGATAACACAGACCTCGGTTGTGATAATTCATGATATCATGCTAAACCTCATCCAATAATTGTTTCTTAACGTCTAAAATTGGCTTGTTCTTTCATTCAAATGACTGTAATGATATGATCTACCAGCAATGCGGAAGAGGGATTTATAGAGAGGGGTAGTTTATTAAAAAAAAAAATCCGAGGGCGGGGTTGGAGGGGGCTAAAGGGGAGTTAACAAAGCTTTCCAGTACATGTATCATATTCATTAAACCCGTCGATAGTACAGCTCTTGGGAATCAGTTACAAACATTAAAAAACATATCTCTTTTCGCAAATAGTTTTAACTTAGAAAATTTATTTTTAAAACTAATGGTTAAAGTGTCGCCACAAAATTACCCATTAGGTCATTGCGACCAAACAAGCGGAAATGGACTGGGTTACAGTAAATCTCGATTCTCCGACAGGGGAGGGGGGTTGGGCAGAGCAGCAAAGAATTTCTCCAGTTTTAAACCAGTCATCGAACCAGTAATTGTCTCTTTCCAAAAGGAACCATATTCGACGGCAATGACCGTAAGTCCGAGACCCGCGCTATATATATATTTTCTGTCGTTATATACAAACGGGGGGGAGGGGTGGCGCTGTAATGAGAGCTCTCGCCTGTCACCAATGCGGCCTAGACTCGAATCGGGCCTGGTGCCATATGTGGGTTGAAAATTAATGTCAGCGGCTCTTTTTTCAATTTAATAAAGAGCTAGTATATTTCAAACTCAACATGTTCCACAAAATTTGGCCAAAATAAACCACGGCCCTTTCCATAC